>QNGE01004701.1:4212-56814 GCA_008508345.1 Paragonimus westermani | reverse complement strand
CAACTTCATTCGTACTACATTTGGTGCGGATATCTTACTACTTTGGACATTTTTACTCAGTTACAGATGTGTTCACTCGTTTTGTTCAGCGAAACAGTTGTAAACTAAGGTTCTGCATCCAGCGTATATATATATATATATATATTACGGTGACTGGAAACCGTCTCATAGATTGAACATAAACCGTTTCCTGACTGAATCCAGTGGTTCTACGAGCCATTTATGAATTAGTTTTGCTGGAAATCAGTCATTGGTCAAAGTAATTTCAGCTGGACACCGTACTGATGTGTTTTTAGTAGTCCAATTAAAGGTGATGTTTGTATGTCTATTAGTCTGAAAGCATTAAGCTGCTTCAATAGTAAAACTTCGTCTTCGCATTATTCGGATTCTATGTGACTTTGCGTCGGACAGAAAACTCTTATTGACCATTGCATTCGATTCCACAGCTTTTACCCGATTGTTTACAAAAGTAGCTTGATGCACAGCTTATTTTCGAGAGTGCGAAGAACATACACTAGCGACAACTTACAAGAGGTTGATTTTCTTCATTCCACTTTAGAGGGGAAATGGTCGTGCATTACCACGTCAGAAATTTTTTTAAATAAAATCAGGAAACTGTTTAGTAACAAGGCAGTGTGTTTGTCAAGCATTTGAGGAAACAACCAATTGTCATCATTTTACGTTGTAATATAAGGAATGATGTAAATACCAGTGTCATCGAACATAGAGAATCTGAGGGATTAGATCACATCCCACGTACAATTGCTAGTGTGGTTGCGGTGAACACTACACACGGAGGGCTGTAAACCTAAATGGCCACTCTAACTGATTAGTAATGAAATACCGGCAAGAGTAGCAGTGACGCGTTTCTTTCAACGCCATCTGTGATGCCGAAATTACGTCTAGTTGTTGTCCAGTGCTTGGATACATGCTCTTTTGCCGTGCTATTCGGAAACGTAACCTGCCCGGGGTGAAGATACAAACGAATTTGCTCTTTGACCGTCGTTATCTGTTCAGGTTGATCCACATCCAATAGGATAGTCATGTGGACAACACGGCTATCTGCCAGCGCGTATTTCAGGTCGTTCGAAGCACACGATCGGTACACAATCGCATTGCCCACCCTGTGATATTTGGGTCATGCACTAGGTATGCATGCTGAACGTTTACCACACTGGGCATTCTATACTGAGACCACCAGCAGTTGGGTAAAACCGTTGGTAGTGTGATAACATCGTGGTCACAACATATGAAGAGCCGGACTATTCCGTTGAGTAGAACGAGTAGTTGTCGCCCACCTGGTTGAGTACCTTTCACTCGCTCAAATTTCTTGTTGGGAACGCTATCCAAAATAGCAACGCTCTGCAGTCGGTAGCTTACCTGCATTCATAACGTTTTTTGTCTTGCTTCGCTGTTCACTTTGATATTTTTCTTCTGTGATATTTCACATCACTGTTGCAGTGAGTGGCGGCTCCAGCTATAGTATCCTCTAGTCATGTATATGGCCGTTGTGAATGAGTGAATCTTGGTTTCAACTCCACATACGTTAAACAATGGGACGTGAAGTATTTAAGGCAGGTTTATGGGGTCTGCGATATACATCATTCGTACGATACTTGGGTGGTATATTAAGCTATATAGCCTTTTTGGAGACATGTAGATCGGTGCTGCGTACCAGATAGTAGATCAACACTATGATTTTCTTCTCATGGATAACAGGGGAAATCAAGGTTGCGGCACAAAAGTTCGGTTTGGTACCGTTTCTACTCTTCTCGTAATACTGGACTACATGCACACGAGTGACAGCTTTCTGGTCATTTGGAACTGTGTTCCCAGTATATCTTGCTTCCACAATTCGATGTATTTAACTACTACACAGGTTTCTTTTGTGTCAGGAGAATGACATCGTTCGGTTGGTGACAAGCTTTTGAAAAGAAATATCACAGGTTTTCTACTCATTGTCAAAGTAGCGACATAGCCATGCGCAAAGCATCAGTTTCCACGACCAAAGGTGATTGATGGTCGATGGTGTGAATCACGGCTTTCCTCAGATCGTTTTATGTGACCCAAATCGTGCACGGAAATCACACGGTAGAACAGCGCATGAATTTTCTCAAAATAATGAGAGGTACTTAGAGGATAAACGGATAACTCGGCAACACGTTGTGATCTGATGTTTTGTCGCAACAGTAAATCGTGAATTGGCTTTGATCTTTAAGGATATCACTTGCTTATTCGGTGTGAAATGTCGTACTCTTCTGGTCTCACTTTTTCTGCAGCGAAGACACTTATTTTCTTCAAATCTCAAACCATGCTTTTTGCCACATTAGGGTTTTGTCATGACATTTGACAGTCTCTCCACATATTAGTGTTACGAAATCAGATGTGGTGTCTAACCCCTCTTACTTAATGATTTTTTCCATCACTCTGTGGAAACCCATAACACCGTTGATCGTCCCAAACGGTACACGCTGAGGTTTCACAAGCTTCGGAAAAACGATATGGCTTTTCTTTCCTAATTGCTGTTTGGTGCTAGGTACTCGGTAAATTCAGGGCGCTAAAAATACCATACCGAGATATTTCTTCATTCAGTATTTGGTGGTAGGTGGACATCGAGTTAAGTGTTCCGACTAGTTCTTTTTATGTACTTTCGTGCGTTACAAATGCTTGCGCGCGTGAGGCAGTAAGCAGATGTTCAATACTAACGTCCCTCAGGAATGTCACGACTTCTTGTGGTATGAACGTTTCGTCGAATGTTCGTATCCTCGTCATTTGGTCGCTATTAATTCGCATCTGGATGCTAACTTTCCAAACAGAATGGAAAGTTTTATCTGTACTGTAAGCAAACTATTTGATGAGTACAACGGTTTCTCAAAGTTAAAAGCAATTTCAACTTTTGAGAAAGTCACTTCTGAGAAACACACCGACGCAAGAGTTTCTCAGTGCATGTTTGCTTCCATCATAGTAACCATTATTGGAACGCGTAGTGACACAACTATGTCCCTTCTACGATTGGTTAGTCGAGTGGATGCTACGGCTACTGTGTTGCATGGCTCTTCAATTTTCTACCGGTACTTTTTGACAGCAGAACCCGAATTATGGCTTTCAGAAGTTCTGGTGTCGGTCAAAGTTTGTAGTGGTGTTTCGTTAAACAGTGTCTCGGTTAGAGCACTCCAGAGACAAGATGAAACTGCTGTGGTAGCCGTAGGGAAGAGCAGTTGTTTGACGATTGATGTAGCGTTCTTGGACGCTGTTGCAGACCGTCTAGGTGACAGCCATTTTTGTCACACCCCTTGCACATCACGCCTTTTAAGTGACAGTTGTATCTCCATCGTGATAAAAAATAGTAGTTGCAGCTTTCAACTTCCGGTACGTTTTCCTCAAGGGGCGACATGGGGAACGAGATTCGAAAATTGCTTGGTGTTCCAATACGTGGGTGGAAGCTGACCGGAGAGAACAGAATTGTTGATAGACCGTTTTAAGAGACTAAGCCTGTTCAAAATCGGATTATTGGTCTGCTTATTACTGCCCGGCGAGAATCAGAACACGAAACATGGTAGCATACACTGGTTTCTGCGATTCACCACGGGACCAAACCGATTGTCACATACCAACCATAGAGTGATCATTCTTTCAATCAACCAATCAGAAAGCAGAAACCTACTAGTCAAATGTGGCCAAACTGCCAACGACTGGTAAAACGACTATAGCACTGTTCTTTGCGAGCCACTGACATATGCTGTTGGACTGCATTCTGCTTACGAACAGTGACGTACAGTGTCATACTTGAAGTTGTGGTATGCGGTCAGTGGCTTCAGCTTTTGAAGGTGCTGGCGCGAATTCTCCACGATATTTTATTCGCATGCTGTCGGAATGTAACGGGCAACAATTTCGGTTTTCTGGAGTTTTTTATGACTCCTACAAAATGTGGTGAGGGTATCGAATTTACTGAGTTCCCGAGTTTTCACAACAATTAGGAAATTAGTGGACTTACAGTGCCAATGATTCCATTTGTTTCAGAGATGCTGCACAGCTTTAATCAGCGTCAAAACATCCCGGTTACAAAAACTCCTCTTTTTGGAATTTTGAGGTTGAAAACTTGTGATTTGATCCACAAGGAAGTTTGCAATTGAGTGCGATTTGGAAGAATGGTTGCCCACCTACTGCACTTTCACTCACGGTCGTGTACATGATCATAGGGCAGCGTGACTTGGGCCACCGCTTACCACAACAATTACATGGAACAACTTGGAAGAAAAAGTTCCACCAAAAAGGCTAGGTTGATAGAAAGAAAGATGAAACGGAATGACTAGGAATGTTATGAATGCAGGCTCGCCACTGATTGCGGTACGTTGCTAATTCGGATGGCTTTTCTAGCCAGGCAGACGACATCCACCGACGGTACTAAATGGGACAATCAGGACCTTCATAATTCTCACCTGTCCTGTAGCATGAGCACAGTGATCCTCATAAATTCACGTAGTTCTCTGAAACTCCCTTACAAAGAAGGCACTTTCAGGGAATCTTATAAGCAACCTATTAACCTCACTCCTCTCTTGACTTCAACATGGTAGCTGAAGCAGAAGCGATGGAAAACATGTAGTAAAGCTATATGTTGATGATGTCTGTTGATCAACAGTCCGTCACTCATCGTTCCGCTTGACTCAATCATTGTCGGATTTTGCTGTTAACCGTCAGTGGCCGAAATTGAGCGATCAGTTGGAGTGTGTTAGATGAACTGATGAGTCACAATCTCACCACAATGCATGTGCGTTATCGTATGAGCCGTTAAGAGTACGATCAGCGTTGTTTGCTATTTTGTGTGAATCGCCTAACTGGTGCTAATTGAGCTGGACCTTTCTTTCGTCCAAAACACAGTGTGTATGGATGGTCTATGCGGACTGATCACCAGAAATCATCCTGCCCATTTTTTTCTCACGTGTTATCAGTCCCATTATTGGCATTTAAGGAATCATAACAGTTTCGAACCATGACTTCCTACCATACATGAGACCATGTTCTGATGTCTTCTGCCATTATTTGGTCAGTTCTGGACCGACCAGCTTTTATTCGGCCGCAAGCCATCTCAGTTCTAAACAGTCACGCTCGCGCCTTGGCCCCCCGGTCCCGGTTGAGGTAATGGAAGAGTTGGACCAGCTGGCCGATCTGGCATTGGGCCACTTTCATCTGGTGTCTTCCACTCCCAAAGTCAGCGCCGGTGGAGATGAGATTAGCTTTGGTTCGCAAGCCTACGCTCGATGTATGGTTTATAATAACACAGTAAGATCTTTTGCGGGGATTTTTCTATTGTTCTGCTGTGACACCTAACCCTTATAAGTCATCTGGTTTCACTTCGTATCACAGCAAACTTTGCACTTATGTGTAAAACTGTTGATTTTCTGAACACTTAGAGGAACTCGTAATCCTGATCGTGCAGGCCATTTATTTGATGTTAGTATCATCGTTAGCACGATCACTAGTCTTGTTAAATTGATATAGGACTAATTATCTTCAAAAACGATCATTTGGTCCCACCTGGATCGGATAAGTAACAAACTGTGGCGGGTAAATTGCTCTGACTTTTGACCCGCTGAAGCGCAACAAATTTCCCAGGTTCAGTCCTCCTCGGTTCTCTCGCTCTGATGCAGGTGATCAGAGGGTAGTATCAGACGTGGTCACCGTTTCGAACAGATTGGGTAACCGAACTGTCATCTTAAGATTGGTGCTTATGAACAATTGTTCCAGCCTTATGAAGAGAACCCGACGTTTGTGTGGTAACCACGCAAGTTTTAGTCTGGCACATTCAATGCACTCACTGATCTGTTTCTACATCGGTTCATCAGATGGAGGATTCTGATCCGGTCACAAGCGTACTTATCTCGTTTTCGTCTTGGGACAGGCTTTAGAACACGGATGGCGTTATAGGTAGTCAAAGTCTATGATGTTTTTTAAGACTTGAAACAAGCTTTCGAATAGGCTATCCTTAGTGTCCTGCGTAATCGTCCTCATTGTGGAGTATTGCTACATTTAATCACGGATATCTGAGAGTTAACTCGGATCAACAGCTTGACTGTTCACATTTTCGTTTAAAAATAACCACATATGCAGTTACTTAATCAAATGATCTTTTCGGGCCACTTGTTTCACAGAATAACGGATCTTTCATCAAGGCTATTCGCCGTACCACAAAACCCCAAAGTGGCCATGCAGTTAACTTGGTCTCGTTCGCTGCTTATTACCTTGATTATCCCGTTGATTGGAATAGGCAGACGATACGTTAAAGACTCCAATTGCTAACCGGAACTGTTATATCCAACACGTCGGCCTATCCGCATTCAGGCGTTTGTCATACGTTTTGATGAACCTCTCTTTTTTCAGTGTGTTTTTGATGCGTACCTTGAAATTCTGGCTTATCACTGTTGCCCTGAACAGCTACCAGAACCACAGTGGGCTATTTGATCAGGCACTGGGTCGGTATGCTGTGGAAAGAAGGCACTCGAAATGATGAATGAAGGTTGCATAATCCTATTGACTCGACAATCGGACCACATTTTCACAAAGCTACACTGATACAAGTTAACGCAGTCCTCAGTATGTAAGCCAAATGGAGTTGCTAGAATCTGTGTGTCTGTACACATTGGCACTCGTGCATACACACCTTCGTAAGTGATTAGAAACTTCAAAACAAAGCGTTTACACAGGTGCGTATTTCCGTCTGTTGGGTTCATAAATTTCCCTGCCTCTAATCAGACTAGATGATCGGTATGGTCTACGCCACACTTAGTACTTTCCAATGACGCTGCATCCACTAGGGACCGACTAAAGCGATTACCCAGCCTGGGTTTGGTTGCAAGACTTTAAGTGATAACGATCATTGATATGGCGCACTGGACAGGTATCGACAACGGGGACATTCGTTCTATTACTAAATTTCAGGCCACTCAATAAAACTGGCTTTATTTCGAAAATGGTGAACTTCGGGTTTTGAAACTTTTTACTCAGTCGGGTGTGACAACTTGCCTTCTGTAAACGTCCGTCCTGTGAGCCTTCACAGTCTTCATATTTTTCAGTGCATTGCAAAATTTTGGACACGGTAGTGTATATTTCAATTCGTTTGCCTTTTCAGCTTGGTAAATATCTAAACCCTTCGGCAGCCTCATGAATAAAAATCTCGTCTAGTTAGATTCTCGTAATGTAGAATCTTTCGAAAATCACTAAAAACGTAGAAGTTGGTCAATAATAAGACATCTGTTGCATTAGTCGGAATGGCCACGATTTTCACTCTTACTTGTTTTCTAAAGATTCCAAGCACAGTCGATTTGTTCGACGTTATTTTTTGCATACTTGCATTTTTGGGCTATACCATTAACAAAGGAATTGTGTGTGGCGATTGTCAGTATAGTCAGCTAAGCTTCAAATGTTGCATTAGACCAAAGCGTCATTACGTTGCATTATACGCGTAAGGCTATCGCAATCGTACATCGGATTGCACAGTATTACATCCCATTAGTTTGATGCGATCTTACCTCATCTAACGTTCTGGCTAAAACACCCTTCCGGGTCCCAGTTTATCGGAAGCTATGCGCAGTTTTGTTTAGTTCTACTACGTATGTCAAGGGTGCAGCAATTCCTCGAATATTGCTTACCATATACTGCGTTATACGCCGTTTTTTTCATTTTAATGTCTCAGACAGGTGTCCTTATAAAATAATGATCACGTGTGCATTCTTGTAACGTAGGTCACACTGAAATCCCGTTCCTATCACATTCCCAGTACCGACGAAGTCCAGAATTTCTGTGGCGTTTGGCTCGCGCCATCTATCTGGTCCTGGATGAAGCGATCGGTGAGGAAGACACATCTGCCATCTTGGGTGATCCAGAATGTCAAAGTGACATATCGTCCAGTTCGTCGCGTCTCTACGATCCACATAATTTGAATGATTTAGCCTATGAATCGATCAGTCGACGCCAGTTTGTAGAGACCGGGCTGGGCGTGGCGCGACGAGCACTTTATCTGGCAAAGTACGCCGAGAATCGCGGTGAGAATGGGACGCCTGACGCGAAATCGTGGGCAGATATTTACAAGTGGTTAGCTGTCATGGTTGGACTTGCTAGTGATTTCGTTGGAATGCAACAACGGATAACCTATGGCTGTGAATTTAAGGTAAGTCACCACCCCACTGATCGGAGATTATTCCTTTCCTTTTATTTTAGTACGAATTGTACAGATTTTCAGCTTTCATGATGCTGTATACCTTGTTCGGTTGGATTCCGTCTCATGGCTTATGGACATTCTTGTTCAATACCCAGATCTAGTTGCTTAGGATGACGTACAAGTATCAAGCCTATTTCTCGCCACTCTTCCATACCGAGTACGCTTTCTTTTACCACTTGCAGGACCTGATTGACAAATCCATCGAGTACAATTCGGAGGATGCTTTTAGCCACTTTTTACGAGGACGTTGGTCTTATCATGTGAGTTCTACTCCGTTTGGTCTCGAACACTGGTTTCTGGTCTTCGAAGTTATCGGCATGTTAGTAAACGCTGCTTGCCTGCCACCAGTTTTTCAGTAGGCAAGGTTGACCCAAACAATAGGTACGCCGCAGATAATGTGCCAGTCGGAGAGGATTTTATTCAGATGTTTTTCAACGTTTGGATGTCGAGGGGTTCAAAATTGCTTTATTTTATTTCTTACCCTATACCAACTAGACTCATCTTTGTTTAAAACGGTTGGTAGTGATGATACTGAATGAAGAGAAATGACGCCATTTTTAATACATACGGTAGGATAGGCAAACGTATCCTGCTGCCAACACCTCCTCTGCTATCCTATTCAACCTACAATTTCGAGTCCTCCAATCCCAATTTCTTGTTGTTACTACTAATACTGCTGCTACTGCTTATCGTTTATTATAAAGAGCAATTTACGTAGCTTCATTCGAAGAAAGTACAGGTGGTGATAGAAATGCGAGAGAAAACACAAATTCACAGCAAGCTGTCTGTCAAATGTAGGGCGCTCTATGGTTAGCAATAATGAACAGTTGACAAACGCCTTCACGAAAATAGAAGACGTCACTATTCCCAGCCACCGAATGAAGGTTACTCGTGTGTTAACAAAGAGGAAAGACAAAATTAAAAAGGGGGTCTCCTAAAATAAAAAGCTGCTCAGGGCACAAAGGTGCTATCATAATCAAGGCTCACCTATTGGGACGGGGAAATGTCTGTCATAGTGAGAAAACCGTCAGAGGGTAGCGATAATTATCGTCAAGTTCACTGCATAAATGTGTCGCAGGCTTTCAGGGGACCAAGACCAATCAGAAGGCATATATCAGAGACTGGATATGGGGACAGTCCACCTCGAAGAATCTTGTTGCAAGATGGGAAAGAGATGTTCACAGTTGAATGAGAAATATGGTCCACTTCACAACTCATAGTATGGAAGACTGACTGAATGGCGACATTATGAGAGTCGGTCCCTTACTTCACAACCTTGTCCGTACATACAAATTGACTTCGGTAGTCATCCAGTATCACAGCATCACCGTCACGAACCGCGACCAAATCAGGTACTCGTAACTGCTCGAAAACTCTGTTAGCCCAGATTGTGCAACCTTTTCGTCAGGACCTTGGCTACGCGCTTGTGCCGAGCACAACGCACATCGCGGTTGATCTAGCAAGATTAGAGAATATCAGTGAGACTTTCTGGTTGACTGCGTTTGCTGTGAGAGAGAACTGAGTGGTCGCTTCGGCCACCTCGAGAATCCCGAACCTTAGTCCGATGACCAAATCGGAGCTGTATGGAGCGAATTAAGATCCTGGGAAAAACACAGTTTAGATTCAACAGCCAGAGATTGGAAAATGAAGAGCAGGAAATCTCCTGAAGACCGTGGCCATCTAGCGTATGACAAAGTTTATCCACCCACGCCCCATGAACTTCCTCCCTGTTCGTCACTACCACATCTTGGACGCGTACCGGGATTGATGTCCCGCATGATAGGGTCAAATGAATCGTCTTTGACCACATTCCTCACAGCTGAGCATGGACTGGAGAGCAGTCCATCCAGAATCGTACGAAGCTGCGGTCGATGAATGTTGAATGCTTTACTTTTCCAGATGAACGGAATGCCGCGATAGGTCACCGTATCGGAAACGCTTAGTGAATGGGTAGTGTCTGGGCCAAAATGAATAGACTCGTCAGTGATAGCCGCTACGTTGTGCTTATGGCCGCCACAGGTGACCATAAGTTTAGTTTTACGCATGTTGATTTTCAGTTCGGATAACTCCAAAGAACTAGCTGCGGCTGCAAGCTTCCCAGAGAGACCCGTCGGATTCTTGGTCAGGAGGACCAGATCGTCGGCCTTCGCGAAACCGCTGACCAATGTGTCGTGGAACTGGTAACCACGCTCCGGTCGAGATTAAGCCAACACCTCATCCATCGCCATAATGAATAGAGGCGACGACAGTGAGTCACCCTGACGAACACGGCGCTGGGACCGGCGGACGTGGCCTTCGAGCGTGATGGAAGCGTTTTGATATGAATCGGCAGTGTAGTGTATCAGAGATGAAGGTGCACCGAATACCTGGACCGATCTGTTAATTGAGTCGTGTAGTATAGAATCGAACGCCTTGGACATGTCAATAAAAGCCGCACACAGGCTGGAAGACGTGGTGCATAGTTTCCGGAGCAGCACATAAAGTTGTGGGCTCGCCTCCAGAGAATCATCATAGTGTAGAGATGTGAATTGAAGAGCGGGCACTTGCAAATGTGTATTCCAACGGTCAGCCAGTATCTTGTGAAAGCAACGTGCCAGCGTTGAAAATACGGCGACAGGTCTCGAATTGTTAGAAAAGAAGGGTTATTTACTTTCAACACAAGTTTGACGCGGGAGCGGCACGACCGAATTGTGCAGTTAGCAAGAAGAGGTTGAAATATCTGGCCAAGGCATCAGCTTTCACACGCCTCAGATGTTTGGGCAACAGTTTGTCCAAGCCGTGAGCGCTATTTTTCGTGCCTTCCAGCGTACTGGAAACTTCCTCTCCAACGACCGGGTTGAGCAATGACCATTCCGGAGGCAGAATCTTCCGTGATCGCCGCTTACCAATGTGCGGATGAGCCGACAGTACCTCGGACCGGTACTCTTTGGAACTATCTGGGAGTCTGTGGTTTGTCTTGTAGGCAGTTCTCCAATTTTCAGAAAGGACTGCGAAAGCAGTAACTTTCTTTCGCTGGTGGTGCATTATTTGCTTCCTGGTCGCGTAGGTTCCCGCAGCGAAACGAGCATGTCGTCGAGTGGCCAGTCGCCAGGTGTGCGGAAAAGATTGTGAGTTGGGCATGTTTGGCAATGATTTTGCCTGTACCATTGTGGAAAGAACTGCATGAAGACCGTGGGCAATCGTTAACAGTTCGTCGCTGTGTATGAAGGCTTCGCTGTTGGAGTCCACTTGGGTTATTGCAGTTTGGACCAAACAGGGGAACCAGTCGGATTACTCTGCAGCTTAACACTCCACTATCCAACGTTATGTTTGTCTGTGAGGCGGGGCAGTGTGTTTCTGCTAATTCACAGCATATAGACGCATGCCGATGCTCTGCAAGGGATGGCATGGGAAATGTGACGGGAGCCGGTGATGAATTTCGCGTCTAGTGAAACGTGACGGGGCCAGCCCATCTGCAAGTCTGACAAGAAAAGCCGATTCTTGCTGATACCACTTTGATCCTGTGACTTCCAAGCATCTGAGCATCTGGCGGTTACTTTCGACGGAATTCGCATGCCTCCTGTGTTGCCTACGACCAATTTTGGCCGGAATTCTGTAGTCAGTCAACGTAATCAAAATTGGAGGAAGCTGAGCGTTTGCTTCCGTTCCGTACTATCTCTGATTTGATGCGTACGAGCATGCGCCGAAAAATCGGTGTTCGATTTGCATATCCGGCCACATTCTAAACTGGTATACTTCGATCGCCTATCGTGTGTACTAGTAAATGCGAGCAGCAGCGCTTACCGCGTTTGGATTTTTTTCGATGGGACGTAACCAGATGGCGTGGTTGGCCGTATTTAGTTGATGAACGCTTGACCAGTCAAGGTCTGTACTGTGACTGTCCAGTCGGCAGCATGAGGAGATGCCTTAGCATGCCGACTACCAGTACCATTATTAGTATCCGTGGGATCTCACAATAGATGTAGCTGCCCACAGTAAAATTGCCCCGTATAAGTCCTACGCCCGACGACGTGCGCTCCGACTCTCAGCTTATTTTGCTTTAAGTGCTAGCAGTCCCCAAGGGCGTTCTATAATCGACTCTAACGGTCCTCCTTGGCTAATACATACCTCTGGCACTCTCACTTTGGCCGGCGAATTGATCGAGTTGGTAAGGCTGTATCTCATTTACGTGCCTGGTTTCATGTGTGATCACGTACGTCGACAGCGTTCAACTGTTTTAACAACTTAGTGCTGAGCGTAGATTATGCCTGCGAGCGTGGTACACATTATGGTTCGACTACGCGCTCGTCTTCTTCGGTTCAGACCTCACCTCAGACAGACCACGTTGGTTTAAGTCATGTATGACACCGTCACATTCGGGACAGTTGAACTTATTGGAATAGCCACCTGGGTTCATAGCATGCACCGGTACGTTGTCACTTCATTCTTGCTTTCGTTGGGCAACGATCCCATCGAGTGCACTGGCTGACTATCGAGAAACTAGCCGGGCGGGCAGTAGGGTATGTATATCCGACTAGCATAAAATGCAAGCTCAGAATTGCTGATCTCGAAGGTCCAAGCAGATGCTGAACCCGAACCCCACGGGCGATTAGGTAAGCAGCTACTGCAGCATGCAAAGCAGTGACCAGCTGGTCAACCAAACATTGGACGCTAGAAAAGTCCCTAAGGCCGTTAGATATCACGTGAAATATTCCTCGTGGCAAACGACAATATCCGTGAGAAGCTCAGGTTTGTTCTAATCCCCGATTATGAGGCTAATGCAATGAAAACCGATTTCCATTTAGAGAATGTTGACAGATTCTTCAGGTATCCATTTGTGATTGACACTGTCAGCAAGGCAGATAGCTAATTTGTCCATAACAGTTTGAGAAGGTTAACACTATGTGGGATGGTTTTTGCTTCCACCATGCTATCGTCACAAGCCTGCAACGTGGTGCCATGGTTGGTGAATTTGGAACAAAGTACGAAAGCCGAAGTGCGCATCTGAATTTCGGATTGCAAACACAATGAGCTAACGGTTCGGATGACTTCTTGCTGGCACTTTACAATGAAGGTTGTGAGACATTTAGTGGAGACCTGAGGAAGTTCCTTTGTGCGGGGATCAGTAGATAATGACGCTCATATCTAAAATAGCGGCCAGGAACTCTCGCGAATACCATGGGGGAATTAATTAGCTTGACTCGCCCTTATCAGGGTTCCATCATCCCTCATACTTTGTCGACTTCCTGTGGCTCGGAAAACAGACACTAGCAGGGAATAGACAGAGATTTTAGCTGGACGGTTCTGTATTGATCACAATTTTACTTCTCGTCAGATACTGGAGCGACATCACACGTACTGTGGGCGAACAATCGCCGCTTTTCTCGATCGTCAAAATACGTTCAGCCCAGTGGATCGATGCACGCATTGATAGTTACTTAAACGTAGCAGGCGTACTGTCGACGCTTTACTCTCATACTTCAGCTCGGGTTATGGTTTACGCCAAACTACCCAACAGCCTCAGCACGAAGGGCTATGGACGTCAAGGCTGTTCAACTTTTGCTTGGTTCTGTCGGAGAGGAAATAGTGGTGGAGTGCTTGTGACTTTCGCGAACTAATGACACGGGTGTTGTATATGGAGGAAGATCGAGTGATTGCGCCCATGCTGAAGACAAATTACTGCTGCTCAACAGCTTCCAAACCACAATGACAGTATTGACGCTATTTCGCTTACTGTCAAATAATTCGGAATGCATTTTGCGGTCCGAAATTACAGAGTGCGTCCGGAGGATCGCTGTGATTGCGCAGACTGTATGTTGGATATTGAGTTTATGGAGATTGTTGAGCGGTTCGTGCACTTGGAGAGCTGCATTAGCAACGAAGAGAGTATAGTAAGTGAGAGGGAAGCTCGTATCTTCAGGGTTCTTGTGGTGCCCGGCAACCTAGGATGTCTCTCGCGACACATACATCTCTGTGAAGTGTCGTGTATTCAAAGTGACTGGAAGGAGTGCGGTAATTTTTGGCTATAGAACTTGACCACTCAGAGTAGGACCTGTGATCCGTCCTCAAATGTGTGACCATCAATGTCTGCGTCCGATCGTTGGCATTGGGTATAATCAGCGAGCAAACAGCAGCATGGTGAGGAATCACATTTTGGGTATATAATATTCAGCGAATTCATTCACCCTTTTTTTGGTTAGCACAGACCTAAGCACTTAGATCGTGTGTTGTGGATGTTAGTCTGTCGTTCAACACGCTGAGCCTTTTCTATCGATGTTCCCAGCAACTGACAAGTCGATAATTGGATCAATGGATACTTCACATAGAAAAGTCGGTTAGCTGTAGGCTGAGTTTGTCTCCGAGACTGGTGTCCTCGGAATTCAAAAAGTTGATGGCTGAAAGCGCTAGGGGAGGCAGCGGCTGATCGTGCTGAGTGGTGCGAATGTTTCCATTGTTTTTCTCATTTGTCCATGTAGCAAATGCAGTTGGTGATGGGGAGCAATAAAAGCCACGAGATGGTGGTCTTGTTGATAACATCTTACTACCATTTGTGGCTTGGTTGTTTGTTAGGTGTGGATACGGTGGTGTTGCATGTTTGGGTTCAGACATCGGCCTGTTAATTTAATTCCCATATCCATCCCTCCTTTTTATACCTAGTTAGGACACATTTCTTCTCGTCATGGCAGTTCAGCTGGCATGCACTAATGCAAACCACCGGTGTATTGTTCCCGATTATTATGATGGTAGCATGTATTGTTGTTATTATTCAGATGTTCCTGTTGATGCTGACTACTTTTTCCGTCTTCTCTTGTAACCATCAAGTACAACGACAGCTTGAGCCAAGATAAGCGCATTTAGCTCGTGGCTGAAAATGTACCCACTCACTCTTAGGGACCAATCATGTTTCAGCGTAATCCCTTTGTAAACGGGTAGTTATTATAATCCCGGTAGGTTATTGCCCAAATGAAACGCAGACTACGTTTACCTTTCAGCCTCTCTTCTTCACAGATTACCTGCCTGGTATTCACATGTAGTTGAATGTGACTTCGGTGTATCGATTTTCTACCTCTGCATTTTTTCAGGTCTACAACCTTTCCTGGGTAGAGCGGCAGTTTGCTGCTCGACTGTTCGCCACACCGCCAACTGCTACCATAGAAGAAGCGGTTAAGGACTTTGAAGAGGTGAGTTTCACAGTTATCCCGGTGCGATCGGCCATGAGACTTTCTGGTCCACTATTGAGAAGGGTATTGCGTAGCCTAAGGATGAATGCATAGAAGGTGTGTAGAGGAGGTTTTCTTGAATACTCAGCAATAGCGTTCATCCGTCCTTACTGTTTGTCTCTTAAACTGAAGGCACTTATCATGTTTACAGAACTTCCCGTTCCATGGGCGGATGATTAAGGTGAAATCTAGTGCTAAATGCTTGGCGTGTGTGTTGTCTGGGTGGGTGAACCACTGGCGAACGTGTACGAAGTACGCGCATCCGTACGAAAAACGCAAACATCAATATGCATGCCAATTAATAGGATATAATCAAGGGTTTTATTGAAGTACAGCTAATTGCCTCTTCTTTTATGGTCCTTAAATGGTGTAAACTTATTCTCAACCGACCTGGTGCTTTGCTTATTGGTGAGTAGTCAGGATGAATAACTTCAAACTCATTGAGGAATCCTGATCGTAGGTTTATCATTTTAAGCTAGGAGAGTGGCTACGTCATTCCTTGGTTAGATCAGACAATCCAGGCACTCTTGCAAGCGTTCACAACCTGGATTTTAAGCGTCGTATTTCATAACCACCAGTGCGGTTGTTCAAGTCCGAGTCCAGACAACGATTGCTGGTACGCCCTAAAGAGCAGACGGAAGTCGAGTTCAATACTCCTTTTGTTCCATATGTATTGGCCGAAAAGTTTACCTCGATAGAAACGCCACGATCACATATGTACTGCAATCTTCAAAACCCCCAACTACAAATCGGTAACTTTTCATCGTTATTCCTCACTTAGGGCCGATCTGACTGTCCATCAGTCGACGTTGGTTAGACTAATTCAACTTACACACTATCCACCATGTCACTTTTTGATAACAACTGTACACTACCATTTTCTTGATAACTGTACTGCTTTAACAATCTCGTCTGCGGTATGTGACTCAAGCGTTGTTTGTAAACGGAAAGAACTTTATAATAACCGGTGTGTCTTCTCTTAATATGTGCAGGATAGATCCGCATTAATTGTTACATTCAACATCAAGGTGCCTACACCTTGCAAACAAACAACCGAGCTGCAAATGAGAGTAAGGCGTCATTAGCGAGACATCTTCCTTACGGCTTTCACTGTCCCGCGTCATTAAATTGTTACTGACTTTGTTTTTGATGAAAGCCAGCCTGTCTGTACTGCAAAACGTCTGAACGATCTGTTAGTATTGTCAATAGACACATACTTGCCTCTCAACCTTATAAAGCTGTTCTTGATTTCCTTTTATAATGAATTCCGCGAGAATTTGTTGCAGATGATAAACTAGTTTTTTGAGTACAGGACTTATGGTCGGCCACCACGAACATTGTCTACTTCCAGCGACATTCTTCAAGTATCTCCGACCTATCGCGTTCTTTTTTGCTGTGTGGTAGTCAACTTTCTGAACGGAGTACTTGGAGGTTCCAAGGATCTCGTTATGGCTTTCCTGTTTGGTGATCGACAGTCGGAGTATGGACATCTTTTTGTTTAGCTCTTCTGCAACTAATGTTGAAGGGTTTAAATGATATGCATGAACTTTTACGGCACGGTATTGTCATGTGATTGTCTGGAGTGGGACCCAACGCAGATTGTCGTAGACAAGCTGTTTCATTTTGTAACCGCGAAAGACGTTTGACTTGGAAAGATGTTTATTTCACGGAATCCATTACAGGATACGCGAAAACAGAACAACGAACGGGACCACTATTTTTCACATTACTGATTTGTATCCACATCCGTTGAGCAGAATTGCACCATCACTCGCCTTGGTTACACGTTACATTTAGCGTATACACACGTCTCTGATAATCTTTGCTGGTCCCTCGGCTTCTTGGCGTTCACACCTGCGTACCAGTCGCGCTATACTACTCACAAACGGAGCTAAATGTCATACACCAATCTGCGTGACGTTATCTTATCTTTCAGTGTTGTTCAGAACGTGCCCATAAGGATAACTAAGGCACATAATGCGTTTACTAGCGGGGTTTCAAGGGCGTCCGGTTTGCAAAATGTGATCAATTTTGTTCCGCAGTTCTGTTCCACGTTGACTTCGAGAAAGATGGGCGTAAACTCTCGCTTTTCCAAAACAGTTACTTCTCGGTGAATAGCTGAACTAACAACAAATCAGTTCACACAGGTGAAGTCAACACTCTGTTCGCGTAAGCTCGGTAAGAGCCAAGGATATCCAGTGCGATATGGTGATTATCGTGGCCACTGTCTACGAATGTTTCTACTAGTCTATCAGATTCGATACCGCTTGACTGTTTGCACTGCTAGTTGAAAAGGCTCTGGGATGTGACAGTTTAGTACAGTTAATGATATCTGGTTGTATCTGTGAAAATGCAGAGGTTTATTTCGAATTTTGTTCCATTTTACTTCTTCAACGGAAACATTTCTGCTAGCCATCTCTTGTGTCACTGACGTCGACGGACCGAATCGTACCACTCACGGATGCGACTGATAGTTGAAATACGTGTGTGCATGATGTTCTTTTTGAAGGAGAGGTTGAACCCTGAGTCCCATACGGGACAGGGGACTGTTCATACACAAACCATTCACCGTTCTGTTTTGATGAGAGCCTGTTACGTGATTTACATTACGTTCCAATAACTTCATTTCCAAGAGTTTCTGGTTCCTGCAGAAGGCTGTTGAATATAAACTAGGATATGCACTACTGACGAGCTCTAATGAGAGCGAAACTCGAGTCTAGTGCTTCCTTTCGAAAGAGGTTGGCTAGAAAGTCTATCTGAATGTGAAGGCTGCGATCAAATGTGAGTGATGGTCAACTTGAAAATAAACCAAATCCCCCGAGTACTCATCAGTAGTGAACTAAATAACTCGGACTCCATTAAGACAAACGACAGTTCACAACTGAGTTAGGAGCAGCCTTTTGTATAGTAGAATGTTTGACCTAAGTCCACCGGGTACGTATACTTGATCAGTAGCAACAACCGCGAAACTGGTCGCATGCTTCTGGTGACGTCAGACTAATAAGCACAACCTACGCTAGCACGTCTAGTTACCTCAAGCCTACTCGAAGCATCTGTTTTGACTTTGAACACCGTGTCACATATAGCCGTAGAATCAAACTCTAGCAGATTTGTAGTTTCAACGACCACCTCCCTACCACGTTCGGTAGCTACTGAGCATCGATTGTGATGGGTTGACCCACACGATAACGGATTTCCAAGCAAGTCTTCAGCCTGGTGTTTTGCAACAAATGCTGAGTATCTTTATGAATAGTGTCAGAGCGGCCTTCACGCATAGTGGACCACGCCCTCGGGTGTACATAATTAGTAAACCACCGAGTCGTTCACTTTTATTGTTGGGCATAATTTCCTTGTTCATACTAGGTCCTCCTAAAGACTGCTTAAGATAACCCAGTAATGTCGTTGGACGAAAATTAAACGGAGCCAGTCAAGTAAGTGGTTTGGACCTGATGTGAAAATGGTGTTTGCTCGGAACTCACTGCTTTTTTAAGTGCGTTCACCGCCTGCGTACCCGTTCCCCGGGTAAATGAAGCGTCCGCTGTCTAAATTAAGCATCACCCACGTCTGATTGCAGTTTTCACATGCAGACGGACATTCCGTTCGAACGGTTGAGCTTTCACATGTGATAATTGGTTTGTATTTAACATGTCATAAATTGTGCAATGGTGAACACGGTTGCCTCTTGAAAACGTGGTCGCAGTTCAATTCGACTCTGCTAACAAGTTCTATCAAGAGAAAAATCCAAGTTCAGTGATTCTTTTTGAGAAAGACTAGTTCAAAAGTCTACGTAAGTGTGAAATCCATGACGTTCAGTTTGAATCAACTAAACCCTCGACTACTCATCAGCAAGCCTTTATTGCTGTTAATATGTACCCATCGGTACTCATCATTTACTGCACCTTTGGTTACTACCACTGTTTGTTCCTGTCACCATTTCTCTTTACGCGTAATTGCGATTCATGATACGGCGGATAACGATAGTGAACGGCGGTGTATACGCGGTCAGTTAGTCTCATCCCGGCCAACCCATCCACCCGAGGCTACCGCATGAACACAGAGAAAAGGCTGACGTTCAATCGGAACTTCTTTATGTCGCTCAGCCGAAGACAGCATGGTTATAAACCCATTCACATTTATGTAGGATTTGGGACCAGTAACAAAGCAAGGTCAAAAATTTGGACCAGACAAAATTCCAGACAGTACACTATAGGTCTGCAGTCGGGATGACTACAAAAGTTGGCACGAGGGCTGGGGACATTCATCAAGACTGGAGAAGTACACGATCGTGGCAGCTGTGAAGGTTACTGACAAGTGTACTTTGTTACTCTTCTTGCCAAGATATTTTCGGAGAACTGACGACTTCCCCAACAATTCCATAGAGGTCAGCTTGTGGACCACCAATGATCAAAATTTGGCGATCGTCCGGGACGTGGATCGATGAGTCACTATTTCGCCACAGCATGTTAGCGATTCAGCCATCTCATGGACATCCTTATAATGCTAGATGATACAGTGCATGCGTGAGCTGTTATCTGGTCGGCTGTAAGGAATTGCTTGGTCTCTCTAAATCATGCCTTCAGTAGCTTCAGCAACAAGTACTTACTCCAAGAATGTTCAGTACCAATAATGCTCATTCAGAATGATCACGTTTTCCAATAACATAACGCTCTGGTAAACGGGTACATTCCTGTATGGGAGCTTAAGTCCTCTTATTACGAGAACACTGTCATGTCCACTGGGAATTCATACTGAATGCGTGATGTATTTTTGTCCATTTCGGAATATGGTGTTCGATTGGACAATGAGATGAACCATATCGTGGTGTGTGTGTGTGTGTGTTAATCTGTTAGTCGAAAAGCGAATAATATTCATCTTAGATGCCTTGTGCATTGAGCATTTTTACTGAATCAAGTGAATCTCGCCAGTTAAGTTGACAGTTTGTCATTAGGCTATCACCCTTTGGCAAACGACACTTAAACTTATCCCCTCGTTAAACACGCTTATCTTTGAGGTCATACTGAATGTTCGTTTTCCTACCTCCTTTAGGTTGAAAGAATTCGGCCGAGTTTTTACGCTGCCAATCAATTGTATCTCGCAAAGTGCTATATTAGCCTGTCAGACTACAGAGGGGCAGCCATATGGCTGCACAAAGCCAAACAACTGTTGGATCAAAATCGAACTCCGCCACCTCATTTGGACACCAATGAAGTTCAAACAGAGATCTCATTGCTGGTAGCCAAGTACTCTGGTTACTTTTAAGAATCAGTGCCAACAAATATCACTCTTTGCTCCATAGCCCTATTTATATTTTCAGATACTTGTATTTAATTTCGATCAGAATATAACAACTATAATATCTTTATCCATTTAAAGACGTTTTTGAATCAAGTGTGCACTTTTTGATCAGCTCGACGAAAACGAGAACTCCGAGTGACAGAATTACTTTGATAATCGCCGACGGCACGAAAGAGTCAAAATCGAATCAGATATTTAATACTGTAGGTTCAGTCGCTACTTCTCTTGGGATTAATGATTGTTAACCCATTGGTCCGGAGTGTTATACGGGCATGTTATTGAAACTGTCGCCAACACGAAGCGTGCATCGGCCTCCAGAGTAAATCACACGTCGATGGACCTTTCGGGATTAGGCGCTAGATTCCAGTTGCTGACGGTAAGCTAGATTGAAAAATACGAACAACGAACACAAGTCAATGGTAGTCTTTCTGGGAGCCGGTTCTGAAATGCTGAAATGCGCTCGCCCGTTTTTAATTAACCATGATCACTACGCATCAGGTGGGACTAAAAGTTCCTACAACGTCTCTGACAACAGTTGAATGGAGCGACAGTAACGCTGGCCATCTGTGCCACAAAGTTGGCAAACCGGATCGTGACTGCACACATTTGCTAGGATTGATCCGTGAACGCATGTGAAATCTGTAAACCAGATAACTAAGGTGAAGATACAATTGGTTTACTCATCTGTAGGAATCCAACATAAATTCTGGACAGATACCCAGGCGTTTCCACTACAGGTGCACAACGATCAAAATCGACGGTTTAGGAAGCTCGTTGACCTGATTACTAAAAGATGTCCCACCAATTACGTAAGAAAGTGGCGGGGTTTAAACTTAAAACAGTGCGCGTGTTTTAAGAAAAAACATCCTCGGGACATGATGTGAGCGCACATTCGCCCAGACCAAGTAAGTGCATTTGTCACACGCCCAATTTCCTTGACGTACGCTTTTTTACACAGTGGATGGTCGGTTAACTACTTGCATGGCCTCCGATACGGTACTCGTACAAAAACACGTATATTTCGATTGCCTAGACTGAGCAGGGCTTTACCAATACACTTACTGGTACCGACTACAATTAACAGTCCTGCATACTCTGGTTTCAGTAAGAGATACTTTGCTGGATATTAATTTGCATAAACAAGTTTTCTTATGATTCAGTGGAACAGATCATGTCAACTATGGAACTTGTAGTGAATACGTGGATATTCGCCCGACCCTCGTCCACTAACAATTTGAGACGTCTTTCCTGAAGAGCGGTCGAAACGTAGTCCCAACAGGCATTGAACTAAAAGAACGCGCTAGGGTTTGGAAACAAACCGTGTTTCCAGCACTGTTTGGAACTATAAGTAGTTAGTTCTAGCCTAATCTGGGGTCAACGGTAGCAACCAAGAGAAGAAAAAAGCTCCAGCCCATTCGGTAGCACTCAAAAGAGCTCCCAGCGAAACGTGCGTAGAACCTTCGAGTGTGCTGAACAACTCTCGAAAAAGTGCGGTCGAACAACCTTGAAGAATGAAATAACAAATGAGTCGTGAAGAAAACGGCAGACACTTGCTGCGTGCATTTAGTTGCCCGAATGAAGCAAGTGGCGCTGGATTCATGTCAGGTCTCTCATAACAGGCGTACACAGAACCATGCGTACAGAACAGACTAGCGGGAAAACACGACTGCAGCCGGGATCCTTAGAGAAGCCACCCGATGACAGGTCACTACAAGCTTGGAGAGCTATACCTGAGTGTACAACCGGAGCTCAATGCTACGCCTCAATTCCTAGTCCTATACTGTAAGGATAACGAGAAGTGCAACGTAGGTCATATAACAAGCCAGGCAACCCGCGAAAGATGTCGGATGTGGTCAACGGACTTCGCGTGAAGTTGTCACGAGATATCAGTTTAGTCAACTGGTCGGCGGAGAACAATTCCATAAATTGGTCGCGCGGGACTGACACAACATAGCAGAGCTGAGTGGGTTGGTTCACTGTAAGAGGCAGCCAAAACACCAGAAAGGCTGCTAGGACGTTTAGCTCATGCATTCTAAACGCTGCTCGATAACTATACACCAACCAGGTCCAATATGTGACTATAAGAAACAGTGTCTGATCTAATAAAAAGGCTGGCGGTAAACGCGTGGGTAACTGGACGCAATAGCTTCACAACATGTGGTAAGAGCAGTCAGTCATGAAGTCATAGAAGAAATGCACTCCTTTCCCAAGTTCTATGTAAGAATTCAGAACTGTGGCGAGGCCGGGCTGCATGAATGCTGGTTTCTGTGGGTGGATAGCTGCCCTAATGCTTCAGGTGGGTGGCTTAGGACACGGGATTACTGGAGTTTTGGACTCCACGAACTGCAGTGAAATAGAGTTCATCACTTCGACAGGATAGAGGGACGTTGAACATAACCATACACGTGGTTTTAATTCAGTAAAGAAGCACGACAGACAGTGTGGTTTTCAGGAATGTCACTAGGAACCCTAACCATCACACCAAGTTGGCTGTAAAAAAAATGCTCGAGAGTTATCAAAACTCTAAATTTGTCTTAAGCGGTTCAGGCGACAGTGAGACGTCGATTAGGACTGGCATATCGGATTGGCTACATTTACTTGCTCAGAGAATTTACTTCTTACGCACCTGACATGACGTGAGAGAGAATGAACTGGTGCGCGGCTCATTCGACAATCCAGGAAATGCAGAATCAACCTCTAAATACATCCATCAGAAATATTGTAATCTAAGACCAACAGCATCAGTTGCGAAGCGACTGTTTGTGAAATTGAAGGAAAATTGCAATTCTATCAACCGGAAATACTCTTATCAAACACCACTCCTTCGAAGGTGTGTGTATAAGTTGACTATCAAAATCCTCTTCTTATTTTCGTCGTCGCTTCCCCCTTGATGGTACCCAATGCGAACCATCGGACGCAGACATTGATGGTCACACATTTGAGGACGGATCACAGGTCCTACTCTGAGTGGTCAAGTTCTATAGCCAAAAATTACCGCACTCCTTCCAGTCACTTTGAATACACGACACTTCACAGAGATGTATGTGTCGCGAGAGACATCCTAGGTTGCCGGGCACCACAAGAACCCTGAAGATACGAGCTTCCCTCTCACTTACTATACTCTCTTCGTTGCTAATGCAGCTCTCCAAGTGCACGAACCGCTCAACAATCTCCATAAACTCAATATCCAACATACAGTCTGCGCAATCACAGCGATCCTCCGGACGCACTCTGTAATTTCGGACCGCAAAATGCATTCCGAATTATTTGACAGTAAGCGAAATAGCGTCAATACTGTCATTGTGGTTTGGAAGCTGTTGAGCAGCAGTAATTTGTCTTCAGCATGGGCGCAATCACTCGATCTTCCTCCATATACAACACCCGTGTCATTAGTTCGCGAAAGTCACAAGCACTCCACCACTATTTCCTCTCCGACAGAACCAAGCAAAAGTTGAACAGCCTTGACGTCCATAGCCCTTCGTGCTGAGGCTGTTGGGTAGTTTGGCGTAAACCATAACCCGAGCTGAAGTATGAGAGTAAAGCGTCGACAGTACGCCTGCTACGTTTAAGTAACTATCAATGCGTGCATCGATCCACTGGGCTGAACGTATTTTGACGATCGAGAAAAGCGGCGATTGTTCGCCCACAGTACGTGTGATGTCGCTCCAGTATCTGACGAGAAGTAAAATTGTGATCAATACAGAACCGTCCAGCTAAAATCTCTGTCTATTCCCTGCTAGTGTCTGTTTTCCGAGCCACAGGAAGTCGACAAAGTATGAGGGATGATGGAACCCTGATAAGGGCGAGTCAAGCTAATTAATTCCCCCATGGTATTCGCGAGAGTTCCTGGCCGCTATTTTAGATATGAGCGTCATTATCTACTGATCCCCGCACAAAGGAACTTCCTCAGGTCTCCACTAAATGTCTCACAACCTTCATTGTAAAGTGCCAGCAAGAAGTCATCCGAACCGTTAGCTCATTGTGTTTGCAATCCGAAATTCAGATGCGCACTTCGGCTTTCGTACTTTGTTCCAAATTCACCAACCATGGCACCACGTTGCAGGATTGTGACGATAGCATGGTGGAAGCAAAAACCATCCCACATAGTGTTAACCTTCTCAAACTGTTATGGACAAATTAGCTGTCTGCCTTGCTGACAGTGTCAATCACGAATGGATACCTGAAGAATCTGTCAACATTCTCTAAATGGAAATCGGTTTTCATTGCATTAGTCTCATAATCGGCGATTAGAACAAACCTGAGCTTCTCACGGATATTGTCGTTTGCCACGAGGAATATTCCACGTGATATCTAACGGCCTTAGGGACTTTTCTAGCGTCCAATGTTTGGTTGACCAGCTGGTCACTGCTCTGCATGCTGCAGTAGCTGCTGACCTAATCGCCCGTGGGGTTCGGGTTCAGCATCTGCTTGGACCTTCGAGATCAGCAATTCTGAGCTTGCATTTTATGCTAGTCGGATATACATACCCTACTGCCCGCCCGGCTAGTTTCTCGATAGCCAGCCAGTGCACTCGATGGGATCGTTGCCCAACGAAAGCAAGAATGAAGTGACAACGTACCAGTGCATGATATGAACCCAGGTGACTATTCCAATAAGTTCAACTGTCCCGAATGTGACGGTGTCATACATGACTTAAACCAACGTGGTCTGTCTGAGGTGAGGTTCGAGTTGAGGAGGAAAAATACCAAGTGGAGCGTACATGCGGTCAGTCTAAAATCTGTGCATGTTGAAAGCAGTCTATGGGTACTCAGGATTAACTACAAATGTATAGCGTTTCATCAGGAGCTGAATCAAACAAAATCATCTACCTTCCTTTCGAATATGGTGCGCGTCCTTCTCTCCGTTCTCGAATAGAGAAGGGTTACATTATTTCGAGTTGAAATTCGGACGGAAGGATGAGAAATACACGGGTCTACACAGGAAATGTGCTGATCTACGAATATTCTAGACCCAAAATGATGACGGGAATTCCCGAATAATAGTTATCGTGATCACCAGATGATCGGAGAGCGGCGGACTGAAGGCCGAGCATATAAAATATTGCAAAGGTTACCTCGGGATTTATTTGTGCTAGCAACCGTGTGATGCATGGTCACGTTCTCCTGCGGCACCCCTTCCAGCGCTGTGACGTCGTTGACCCTTTTCCTCGATTATTGAGCTTAACACCTCCGTTTTCGGAGCATGATGCACTAAGTCGCTATGCATCAATACGCGTGTGGCCAGCCGTAATATGAGATAGCCGCTAGGAATGGAGATGGAATATATACTAAACAGAATAAACGGATGGTCTCGTAGAACGCTGTAAACGGTAACGACGTGGAATAATAACTAGGATGACTAGGGATTGATTGTCGACGGGCAATTAAACCGGAAGCGCGTTTCTTTCGAATCGCGCCACACATATGGGCGAACAAACAGTCAAACAAATAGACAAGCGAAGTTACTTGATAGCCTAGGTGTGATAACTAAAATTAATTGTGGAGTTCTCAAATCATGAGGTTAACAGTTCATCGCACATTGTCCGTTACTCGGACTCGTTTGAATTGGTGTCTGTGTGCTTTTCTGTACAGTGACCTAAAACAAGTATTGGCTGTAACCGATTTCGTACTGGTCTCGTATTGGTTTGGCGTGTCACAGTAGCTTCGCTACCATGTCCCGAACTTCGCTGTTTCAGTTGAAGAGGATCTGAGGAGGATACTATGCAAGGGGATTGTTCTGCGGGTTCCCATCCGTCTTGTTCGGTCAAAATCGTTTTCCCTGGGAAGGGTATTTTTGGAGAAAAGCGTGAGGCCCCCGACAAGTGGAATCAGCTGTCGACCACTATCCGATTGGTGTGATGCGAGCCCCAATCTGCCATCTAGACGAAACACGAATTCCTTAAGTAGGCAGATATGGGCATTCATATCCTTAACTAGAATGACCATATACGGACTAAGAATCGACTTGGAGAGGGCAACCACCTCAGAGTAAGAGGCGCCCATGACAGCACTTTGTAGCCATTAAGACATAAGCAGACACAACGGGAAGATTTCGGAAGATCTGGTACCTACAGCTGGTCCCTAAAAAAGCTGTCAGTTGGACGGTATGCAGCATACTGCTAACGGTAATTCAATTTACCAATGCGGCTGCGGCCGCCATACTGAGGATCACACCTATAACAGCCTGATAGACAACGTGGGGACACTTCTAGCGTGCTCAGGGTCGAGTACAGAGTGGAGGTGCTGTCAGGTGGATAATTTGACTACTGTCCCAGATTCCAATTTCCGAAACGCAGCGGGCATCGACTTCCGATAAACCTGAAGTTCGAGAGATGGCGGCCTGTTAGTCTATCTGTTTCAGAGTTCGAACGTTGAGAGCGCCTATGGTAACCCGCACTCTAAGTCGAGGCACGAGTACCGGAGTCTGGTCCGTAGATGAGACACGCCGAGGCACGTTCAAAATGATTGGCAGTACCTGGTGTGGGCTTCGAAGGATAGTTACTTGGAATGGATGTTGAAAGGCTTCTGAGAGTGGATAGGATGGCGAGGGGTAGATCAGCAGTAGGATATTTCTACCCATTCTGTTGTGTGTAGCAGATACGGTGGTCCAGTTTATGGTGCAAGACAATAGATCCAGAATAGAATTAGTATTATTCCGAGTATTAGCAGCTATGTGACCCTTTATGGTACCACAACCTTCAAACCGAGAAAGCAAATCTATTACGGTTCCCAGCCGAAACGCCTGACTCAAAAGCCCGTGCTGCAAATCAGTGAGTGAGTGGCAGTGTACTAAGACCGACACCTCTTCTTTCGACAGAAGGTATCAGTCTTGTTCGAACTTCCAACCTGGGGGAGCAGAAGATCGTAGTTCGTCACACTCTCAACTATTGGCCTGCCTGGCATGAGTGACTGATTTTTCTTCTAGGGTATTTCACATCACTGTTGCCATCAGCGGGGGCTCGATTCGCAGCACTTTGTGGTCACATCCATAACTGTTATGGATGAATAAATAGGTTACCGAGATGAACAAGCCGTCAACATCTCTGTGACAGTGTGATTCAACTTATCGAGAATATCTGTTCACATAAAGCCGAACTTCGATTCCGATCATTTAACGAACCTCATGTAAACAGCCTGTGCATGACGACACTGATCGTCGCCTAGTATCTGGAACTAATGGATGTCTACCGTACTGTGCAGAGTGATGGAGCTATCTACCAGACTGATCGGCCCGATTCAAAAATGTACTATGGAGCTGTTGGAAATTCAAGGCGACCTAGTGCGACATCAACATCTAGGCTATGAAATGTTACTGGTGAGTCACGAGTAGTGCGTGAACTAATCGTAAGTTCATTACATTTACCATTGTTGCCGAGCGACCTACCCGTTTTGCAGCTGCCTGTCCCGGAGACTCTTCTCGCATACTGTTTGAACAGGTTACGTATTCACTACAAATTCAGAATCTGCGCGATTGATAGTGGATAGAAAATGGTGACCCTCTTGGATAACTGTCTACATCACTTCACATCTATCCTCTAGAATCCTTTCTTTGAAGCCGTCTGAGAAAAGATATAAGCCAACACAACTAACAACTTATAACTACTGATATTTTCGATGACTCTGGAATACAGCTAAATTCTCGGGAATGTTTTCAAAGTTTGGACCTTCTTGTCTAAAAGGAAGGTTTCCCTATAGTCAACATTGTGGTCAGTGTTCTGAACAACTAATTCTATTATTGCCTCCTATCATATGTAAGTATAGAATAACCCCTTGAGCACCACACGGTTAGCCTCCATTGAAGGTTGGCAGGACGAACTCCGCAGCTCAAACATGGTTGCATTAATGGACTTGGATAGGAAAATGAGAAGATGCAAATGTGACGTTCTCTGAAATAGTGTTAACAATTTACTTTTAACTAAGATCATACACTTCTGATACTGAGAATTTACATAATGCGCAAAGAGGGGTTGTAAAGTTCCGCATAAATGGAATAAGTGATCCGATAGTGTGAGACATGCATTACTTGGTGCAGATCTGAATCAGCGTATCAAAAATGGGAGTTATTTTAGATTTACATGTAGTTGTCATATGTACATCAGGCACCTTTCGTATATGAATCGAATATATTTCGAGAGATCGTTGATCTGATGTTACACAGACGTACGAGGTATCTAATCTTCTGATCCCCTTTTTTGGCGGAATTCGCCTGATGATGAATGTATGAAACGTCTGTTATTAAGCAGAGCGGGACATCACAACATTTTAGAGAAGGGGCGTTCCAGGAGCTGAGGGAAGCGCATGTGCGTCGAACTGCTTTTTGATAATCGGATTTCTCTCTCCTCCACTCTGTAAGGGTCACAAATCACTATATCAGTAGTACACGTATGTCGAGTTTGAGAAGTGAGTTGGCCGTAAACTTATGGGGTTCTTGGATGACTGAGAGGTTCTTGTTTCTCAATTTGCGAATTACTAATGTAGCTACAATGTTGTGTCGTCCGTATTTGTTAGAGTGAGTGAAATGGCATGTCGAACAAACTTTAATGACTAATGTGATCATCGTCATCATTTGCAACTTTGAGTCGCAATCGGGGATACTACGGCTGAAACTACCATCGATCTTCACACTTTTAGTGCGTACGTGCACCAAATTAACGTTTCCTCAGGTGTACGCAGAAATACCAGACGCGATATGAAAATACAAATAATTGCGAGACAGAAAATATATTATGCGATAATTACAAGTGGTCTCGATCAACGCTAGGCGACACCGATACGCGAAACAGCTAGGGAGGATAAGGATCCGACCGTCGAGCGCGCGAGCAAGCCGGAAAAAGAGTGTGTGGCGCTTGGCGCGCATACGCCGACAGGCATGCCAACAAACAAACGCGACCTCATGCATCAGGCAGACGGCAGGCAAAGATCCTTACGGTCCTATGTACAATGTGAGCTAAGATTTTAGGAAGGATTTTACACATCGTACAGCAGGCAGACCGGGGGTATCTCCAGGTCACTAAACACTAGTGCACAGAGACGGAGTAGTAAATACGCACACTGTATGGAGAAAAACAATGGAGCTTCAAGAAAAAGAACCAACAGCCTTTTGTGTGCAGGATCGCCAATGGTCGCGATACACTGCAATGCCATAGTGTTTCTAACCAGTGATGTGAGTGTGTACGAACCCTCCAGTCGGGTAGACGTCACCAACCAAGTCCGCTCAGCGGAAGGGTCCAGGTCTTCATAGCCTGTGAACATGTCATCGCCTGGCCACCTTCAGCACCATCAGGGGCCATGTTGAACAATGCGTGGTAGCGTGGAAGCTTCGTCAGCATGTAGATTGTGTGACCCAACCAGCGTAGACTCCACTTTCACCATCTCTGTTATCTGTCACATAGTCAGCTCTGTTTGATAATGACTAACCGGTGGAGACAACGGTGATCGAACAATGATATCCTGGATGCATTTTCCGTACGAGCCATCCAGGTCTGTGAACCACCAAGTTCACACACACACACACACACACACACACACACAATGTAAACCCTGCCTTCGATTGATAGATGAACGTCTGTGGCGCCGTAAATGACGGAGATTAGCGGGTGTACTACTTGATTTCACTGTCCTCGTGAACACCTCATCGACAGTGGTGCAAGCTGATGAGGCAACACTACCCAGGTAGGTGAAGCGGTCGAAAATCTCAAGCGGCTTGTTTGCAAAATAGGGTTAGTGTTGATCCAGTCTCGTAACAAAATTAATTTTTGAAGGTACGAAGTGCATACCATACAGACTAATCACATCGTTTAACCGATTCATTATACTCAATACCAATCAGCTTACTACCCAGCAGAAGCTCTGCTCTGAGACCTTCGGCACCTCCAAGTGCTCTTTCCGGAATATCATTCATCACGTAGTTGAAAAAGAAGGGGGAGATCGGACAGTCCTGTCGAAAGCCACTGGAGGCAGCGAACGTTCGACATAACTGCCCACAAATGTGCATTCTGCATAGAACGACTTCAACAAATCTACAAACATCAGTGGGCTCCCCTGTGATAGAGACAACCCTAGAGGACCCATCGGCAACGGTGTCAAAGGCAGTCTTTAGGTCAAAAAGCACTAGGGCTGACGCCTGAAGAAATGAATGCTGATGTTCTGGTGTTTTTCGTAAAGTGAAAATATGACCTGTATATCCCAGACCTGGAACCTGCCTGTTCTTTAATCCAGTCTTTAGTTTCGTAAGCCAACGCACAAATGTGTCCATGAGCACTTTGGATGCGATGGAGATAAGGTTAATACCTCAACGATTGTTACAGTATATCCTAGCACATTTTTTGAAATTAGGAATGTTGGTTGACAAACATTGGATATGAAGAACCCCTTCAGTCTTCCATATGGGATGAAGAATGGTGGTTAGTTCAGTCAACAATCTCTCACCACCATTATTGAAAACAGCTGGAAAAAGACGGTCCTAACTTGGAAATTCATTACGTTACAGTAAGCTGGTTCAGATCAGCTAAAATGTTCTACAGTGTCCGGTCTATCCGTCAAGTCGCTGCGACAAGTTGTGAATAGGTGAGCCATCTTTTCCACATATAGCCTAACTAACAAGTTGTCAACGGCCAGTGCAACTGAGAATCACGGAAAACAGTATACGGCTATTCCATGGTCAGAAACGACCTTCCCATCTCTATGGCTCGTTAGGAGAAATAGGCCGCATGATCTTTACACAAACTCTTCATAAGTTTGTGTTTCAGTTCACGGCGGTCCTTGTTTCCGAGGCCAAGGGGACCAGTCGACGTTCGTACATAAGTTCTCATGAATTAACGAAAACCTACGCTTGTCGTACAAGTACTCCTTTGAGACATACCAATTCGTAAGAGGTTCGTATAACGGTTGAGATTTCTGCCAAATGCCTTTTTGGATCACTCCACTGTTTGGACTCGGTCAGTTTAACTGTCACTAATGTTTGATAGACGTTTCGCATGCCCTCGACGCTCAATTTCCGACTGATTACTTTGTGTTTTCAAGCAGATAATCCCTGGGCTAGTAGTAAAACAAAGCGCGTAAGAACAACTGTTTCGAGTCAAACTGGTTACCCTAAAATGGACAACAATCGTTAGAGGAGTAGCGCCACCGACAGCAGTATGACCAATATGCGCCCGTGGCTGAAGTGCACAGCGTGGTCTCCGCGTGACTTATTGGCGTCGTTTACGCTTGACTGCGCTACTCACTATACGGGCCCGTGAGTTGCGCATAATTGCAGTACCCAATGGTCATTGGCAGTGCGCCGCATTCGGACATATGGAGTACGATGACCAAACTGTGGATTCATTTTACCAGCAGGCAGTGATGTCCCAGCGTTTACTTCATCTCGGAAGGCCAAACAGGGCATTATAAAAGAAGATTTTGACAGTACCCGAGCTATTGTCTGCTGGAGCCTATGCAGGTTTGGCAGACACTGCGTCTTTCCGGTCTGTGTCTACGGACTTTGATCTAAAGTGTCAAATATGAGGGCACACATGAGACCATTAGTTAGGACTTAATCGAGCAAGCGCTGCTCTGCCTTACGACTCAGTGTACCAGCCAGCTTGCTCCTGACCTTCGGCTCCATCGTCACTAGAGAAAGAACCGCTGAACCAGTGTTATCCAAGGACAATAGGATAGGATTGTAAATTCATTTTTCGAAAACAGCATATATTCGATTCCATACTTGAGACAGTGGTAGCCAGAGCAGCTTGTTGATCTATCTATCGGAAAGTACTCAAGTTAAAGATGCCAACGTTTGTCAATTGTCCTGGCTTGGAGAAACGAAAATTAGCAGCAGAGGGGATAAACACGTGAAAATGTGTGGACTGATCGGCTGACTTGAAGAAGCCCACTCTGAGTCTGTAATACAAAAGTCTCGCCCATGAGACTGTAGAATATAAGATTTTCTTGAGTGATCTTACTAGCAACCTCCGATGCAAGTCACACTTGCGAGGCAACAGGAAATGATGTGTTGTGGGGGCCATACCCGGAACCTATGACTCAAGAATCTGACTCATTAGGCAGTGAAGGGTTTGCCTGGCCCGAGGGCGCAATGGATAAATCATTGTCGTCTGACTTTGCTTATTGATGCGAGCAATGGATGTACTCGAAGCCACGTCAGACTTTCGGATTAAAACGTTTCACGACTGTATTGGATAATACGCCGGCGGTCATGATCTACCGCTTAGCGATCGGCGTGCTGTTCTGCTTGAGGATATCTTTTCCAATCCCCTACTTTCTTATTCAGGAAACGGCAACGCCGCAACCATAAAACAGTTGTTGTATGCCAGTAGAACCATTCCTCACTGCCTAAGCGGTCCTACGAGCTCGATCGTTAGCATCGCCACAAATAGCAATACATCAGTGTTTCTCACTGATGCATAATTGCTACACAGCCATGAAAAAGAAAAACAAATCTTGCACAGAAATAGAGAAGAAAGGAGAAGGGAAAAGGACCTAACTAATAAAAAAATGGCTACGTCTATGTTCAAACAATAAACATCAGGGTGCCCACACCTTGCAAACAAACAACCGAGCTGTAAGTGGAAGTAAGGCGTCATCAGCAAGACGGCTTCCTTACGGCATTTACTGCCCCGCGTCATCAAATGCATTCACTTCAGCCAAATAACAAAACACATGCCACTGACCTCGATTAACCGCCATCTCACCTAACGTATCCAACCAACTACTCTGTGAGTCACGAGGGCCCCAGCCCTGGAGACGAACCCGACCTACAATGGCCAGCCCCTTGGCCAACAACTTCATTTCTCTTCGTCAGGTCATCTGTCCACCTCGCACCTTTTGCCAGTCGGCCGTAGTGTTGGAAAAGTGCTTGGTGTAGCAGACGACTACGTGGCATCCTTAATACATGGCCTAACCATCTAACTCTGTGCAAGTGTAAGGATTGAACAAAAGACCTCGTTTGGTAACCACCACCAAATGCTCACTCCCTAACGTCTTCACTGCTTACTCGCTCGTGCCACCCGATACGAACGATTAAACGCAGACACCGGTGATCGAACACCTCAAGACGGTTCACGTCTTCAACACTGAGCAACCAATTTTTGCTGCCGTAAAGTAATACAACCCTCACTGTTGTCTTGTATACGCGACCCGTAAGCTTCAAAGAGACACCTCTCTGAACCTGCCAGGGGGAATTCACAAAACCTACTGTTAACGAGAATTCAATCTACCAATGCGGCTAAGGCCGTCGTGCTGAGGACCTGTGATGGAAATCTCGATTCACCGATTATCCAAACCCCGACACAACAGAAGATCTGACAGACGGCCAATCCAAATATCGCGTTAATGATACAACATCAGGATTGGACGAACGGTCTTAGTGTTGTGCCTTCCGTTATTCGTCAATTCATCTGTTCCGTATTCCACCAATTAACATACAGTTTATGGTGTTGCATGTGCTAATGAGATCAGCCAATGACAGGCTGTGATTTCTCTAATACTGTTGTACATCAATAAATTCGGTGTCTCAATCCATGAATAACAATTGCTTACTGCTGCCAGTACCACGTCTTCGCCTTATTACTTGTGTGGGAGGTTTCAATTCAAGTACGATTTCTAGGGCTATTCGAAGTCCCTAATTCTGAGCATCACAGATTGGCGTCGCGGAATGGAACTGCCTGCAATTGAACAATTAAATCTTCATGCCGGTGCGAGTGAAATCGAGGAATGGGTCGAACGATTTGAACTGTGGTGCAGCATTCGTCGTGATGTGAAGAAGGAAAACCAATCAGCTTTCTTCGTTACTGCTAGTGGTCGTGAATTGTATTCGTTACTGAAGAATCTGGCTTATCCGAATGCTCCAGCCTCGTTGCCGTTCGACGAACTGAAGAAACTGCTGTTAAAACACGTGCTTCCAGTCAATTTCCAGGCCACAGAACGGGCGAAGTTCACTTCATTAGTGCGTTCAACAAGCACGAGCTTTCGTGAGTTCATTCTACAGTTGCAAAAACAAGCTGCCCGTTGTAACTTCGGTGACAAGCTGGAGGAACATCTACGTGACCGATTGATTGCTGGCGTCAATGACACTGATCATCAGCGTAGATTACTGGTCAAACAAGATGTGACTTTCCAAGAGGCCCGAGACATCTGCGAGCAGAATGATGACGTCAATGCCGCTACAGCTGATTCGAACGTGACATTATTTCAGAAGACCAAAGCGCATACTGTCACCCGAAGTCAACCAGTGAACAGGCCTTCTTATGCACCCATCATCAATCCCGGTTCAAAGAAATTTAACAAGTGTTTCTCGTGCGGTGGGTTACACTTACGATCATCTTGCCGATTTCGTAATGATATATGCCATTCATGCGGTAAATCTGGTCATATTAAGAAAGTATGTAGAAGTCAGAAAAGTCACCTGAGTCAAGTTAGAGAGAAAGTACTATAGAACCGTCCACTGCTGTTTATTCATTACAAATGAAGTCTAGAGCTAAACAATTTATTCATAGATGCCTCAAGTTCAAGTCGAGATGTAAGTATGATTTCATTGTGGACACAGGAAGTAGCGAATCCATTATCTCCAAACCGCTACGAGATCGCATGGCCCCTGATGCTCAACTGAGACCAACAGCGATAGAAATACGCGGAGTTACTGTTAGTTACTGTTACTGTTACGATTAGCTCTACTAGGTAAAGTTGATGTAGTGACTGTAGGTAATGATGATGAGCTGATTCCACTATGTTTCTTGGTGTCAGAAGGAAGTCCAGCTATTCTGGGATCAAAAGCTTTGAAAAACAGCTCAATTGTGCTCTTTCACTAAATACTAATTACAAAAATGGTCCAAGTGAAGAGTACCAAGCCCAGTTACGCAACCTGATAGTTCAGTGTTCACAACTTACAGGAGGGATGAAAGTAGAGCCAGCAAAACTGGAGGTGCAAGGAGACCCGGTTTTTCTAAAGCGCCGAATAATACCTTATGGAATGAGAGAACATGTGCATAATGCTCTCAACAGATTGAAGGAAGACGGCATAATCTCGCCGGTTAACTCATCAGCATGGGCCACACCAATCGTTGTGGTTATGAAAGAAGATGGAAAATCACCTAGGATATGTGGTGACTATAGATTAACGCTGAATCCAAGACTGAAAAAGTGCGCAGCAACAACTGAGGAGCCGGAGGATTTTATGAAAGCCCTGCACGGTAGCAAAGTGTTTTCTAAAATTGACCTGACAAACGCATACTTACAAATTCCATTGGAGTATGATTCTAAGGCGATCACTACGATTAACACCCCTTGGGGATTATTTCAGTACAATTTTTTACCGTTTGGATTACACGTATCAGCTGGGATATTCCAGGCTGCGATTGATGAAGTAATTGCCGATTTACCAGGAGTACGCGCGTATCAAGATGATGTAATCATATACGCCGACAGTGCAGAGGAGCATGATAAGAGGTTGCTTTCACTTCTGGAACGATTCAGGGATAAGAACATAGCCATAAAGCCTTCTAAGTGCGTGTTCCAAGTGCGAGAGCTGAGTTTTCTTGGTTTTACCATATGTGATAAAGGATACAGGCCGGACCCTGACCGGTACAAAGCCTTGGTTACCGTTACATCGCCAAGAGACCAAGATGAGCTGCGATCAATAATGGGATGTTTGCAGTATTATTCTCGTTTTATCCCAAACTTTTCGACGAAAGCACAACCATTATTTGCGGTTCAGTCAGCAGAAACATGGTCTTGGACTCAAAAAGACGAAATTCTTCTGCGAGAATTAATACGAGTTGTGATTAAAAGGCCGATGTTAGCCCCATTTACTATGTCTAAAGTTACTACGCTGATCACAGATGCATCCAATGTTGGCATTGGTGCTGTGTTGGAACAGGAGGGATATCCGATCATTTGCATATCACGTTTGTTGAATAAGGCTGAGCAAGGATATTCACAAACACAAAAGGAGGCGTTAGCAGTCTACTGGGCTGTCAGGAGGCTGCATAAATATTTGTTCGGTATTAGATTCAAGATTGTTACTGATCACCAAGCTCTACAGTATTTATTTGACCCCCACAAATCAATTGCCAAATCATCAGCGGCAATGATACAGCGATGGAGTTTAGTTCTAGCAGCGTACGACTATGAAATCGTTCATCGTCCTGGTAAACAGATTCCTCAGGCGGATTTTTTATCACGGTATTCCAGTTTTTCAGCCGCTGAAGCTTGTTTGCTTGCTTCGCCAGCTATTCCAATAAGCCGAGAGGACCTGATCAAGACAACTAAAAACTATTATGGCACGGTAATTACCGCGATGACCAAGGGTTGGTCGTCAAATATTAGGAAGAAACACCCAGTATTATTCCAGAACCGAGAGGAGTTGTCAATACAACCTGATGGTGTGCTGTGTCGGAGAGATCAATTGGTCATTCCACCACCGCTACGAAAGGCGGTATTAGAGGACTTGCATAAAGGTCACCTGGGCGTGGAGAAAATGAAATCCCTGGCTCGACAGATGTGTTGGTGGCCGGAGATAAACTCGGATATCAAGGGTATTGCAACGAACAGCCACTCCTGCTTCCACAAAATGAAGACAAGGTCGAAGAATTGGGCACATTGACCGGACAGCCACCTACCATGGCAAGGGTGCCTGCAGACCATTGTGGACCACTTGTTTGTAACTACCACATTCTGGTGTTGATTGATCCGTACTCATGGTGGCCGGAAGTATGCATTACAACCTCGCCTTCCACGGCATTTACCATGAAAGCATTTCGTGAAGGCATTCCGCAGGTCTTGGTGACAGACAACGGGTCACAATTTTGTTCCGCTGAAATGAAACAGTGGCTTGACAGCATCGGGTGTCGTCACTTGCGAACGGCGCCTAGACATCCATGTTCAAACGGGGCCGCGGAAAATCTGGTGAAAACGCTCAAAAGTGCCGTGAGTTCCACTAATCCTAAAACATTTGCTGAACTGGATGTGTTTCTCGATAACTTTCTGCTTCACTACAGGAACGCAGCCCATTGCACAACGAAGGAGAGCCCAGCGGTGCTATTTAAATCAAGGCGACTAAGAGCATCACTTCAGTGTGTAGATTCAACGGATGTGATATATTTTCGTGGAAACGATTTGCGACCTGCCAAAGGATTGATCACTCGCCAGCTAGGCAGCACAATGGTAGAAATTACTGACCTGCACGATGCCACCAGTCATCGGAGACACACTGACCAAATCCAGTTTCGAAGCACTGAAAAAGTGGCCATGGTGGAAGCCGAACACCCTGTGCTGCAAGAGTTCGATGCCCCGAAAAGATCAGAACGATTGGCAATTATGAATGCGGAGGCTTCTAGAAGAGGGGAAGGTTGTGATGGAAATCTCGATTCACCGATTATCCAAACCCCGACACAAAAGAAGATCTGACAGACGGCCAATCCAAATATCGCGTTATTGATACAACATCAGGATTGGACGAACGGTCTTAGTGTTGTGCCTTCCGTTATTCGTCAATTCATCTGTTCCGTATTCCACCAATTAACATACAGTTTGTGGTGTTGCATGTGCTAATGAGATCAGCCAATGACGGGCTGTGATTCCTCTAATACTGTTCTACATCAATAAATTCGGTGTCTCAATCCATGAATAACAATTGCTTACTGCTGCCAGTACCACGTCTTCGCCTTATTACTTGTGTGGGAGGTTTCAATTCAAGTACGATTTCTAGGGCTATTCGAAGTCCCTAATTCTGAGCATCACAGAACCATACCTACTGCAGCCTGAGCGGTAGCGGCGGCCGTGGAATCACTCGAAGTGTATAACCATTATCGGGTAGACAGTGCGGGCGCTGTTAACCCAATACGTTGACCATTGTCCTGCATTCTAGTCTCCGACATGCAGTGGACATCTGTATTCAATGAGATTAACGGTCGTGCGAGAGTGGGCTGTTGAACTATCTGTTTTAGGGTGCGAAGGTTGAGAGCGTCTACAGTGATTCACATTCTATATCTGAACAGGGGACGAGGAGGCCTGAAGCTGGATGGTAAGAGATGGGATTTAGCGGCACAGTGTTACTATGATTAGCTGTCCGTCGTGGGTCCTGATGAGTAATCACCAGGAGTGGAGGTCAGGAGGGCCTGAGAGCTAAATCTGATGGGACAGTGTGGGGGAACTGCAGTAGCACGTTTTCGCTTATCCACTCTGCTGTATGAGGCAGATAGGATGACTCGTTTTATACTGCGAGACAGTCGATGCAATATGGAAATTAGTGTTATGAGTACTCATGGTGGTGTGTGGGCTGAGGTACTGCCAGGAGCTCCACACCCAGAAAGGAGATAGTGCAAAGTACAACCCTATGAATGCAGCTGATTTTCGTCTGACCGCTGCCCTTTGTCCTATCTGACACTGCTGTATCTGGTAGGACCGAAATGTGAGTCAGCATAACCCTCCGGATCGATGCGGTGCACAAACCCGGTCACCACGCCAAGGTAGAGCAGGTCATTCGACAGACAGAATTTTGCAAGAAAAACAGCAACACTAAGTAGCATCGTTCTGGCGTACGAACGGGGCTTCGTAACTAGTTGCGCGACGTGACTGTCAATAAAGAAGGCCACAAGCAAGCACCATCGTGTGTGTGCGTGTGAATCAGCTAGGATGAAGATGGTGTACAGCTCACTGTAGAACAGGACGTCTTGGTGACAAGCGTTTTTCCGTATGGAATCCCTGATTAAGAGGTCAAATTGAATAAATGCGCTGGGTGAGTTTTTTACAGTCAACGCCAGCTCTTAATGTACTTATCCCCACTGCTCAACCGAATAACTTAGGCATATTTTATGAACGTCACTGAGCCATGTTCGACGGGTTAATTTCCATAGATCAGCCCACAAGATTTCCACTTTGCTGAATCCTTTGTAGCGCTGTCATTACTTCATGCAGCATCCTCAATAAGGCAGAAGCTGCGACTACTGGTAACATCATCTTCCAGTTGAATGGTGCACCTCGTTGTTGTAGTAGAAACAGATATCACCTACAAGTGTCGGTCGTCATGAACGGCGATGCGTCTTTTTCTAACGGCTTTTATGTGATTGAATTGTGTATTCGGGTAATTCATGATCAAATCGATCTTAAGAACATCCTACAGATGATTCAACCCGATTGTCAACGTGTCTTTGGGGGTAGTCGATAGCACGATATCCGCAAATTACACATAGGCAAAAGATGACAGAGGTTCATCCATGGTTATGGACAAAACAGACAATAGAGTCCGTGATACGTCCGCGTGATGCGCCGTCGACTGTTTCACGCACGCTGTGTGCATGTCTATCGATAACTATTCAGATTGGCCACCTTATCGACCGTAGAGACTACCCGCGCACACAGTGCGTACTGCCTTACGTTGGATTGGTCGTTCCATACCTCACTATGTTGTCGCAATAATCCGTCTTATTGGTTTGTCATCACTTTGTTAAGCGGCAAACATACGTCTCTCTAACAAACACACCTTTTTGGGAAAATCTCAATTCTCAGATATACTACACAGTAAACCGCACGTGGGTAATTGCTTAATATGATGGTGAATAAAGGAGTTCAACGATTGTGCAAAATCTTAAGAGAACAACTTATGAACAACGGACAAATGAAAACTGAACAGAAGTGAGGTGATATCTGTGGAATAGAGAGTTGTGCGCACAATGTTCAGCCGTGAAGGAAGTTGTTCAGTAACCAACAGCAAACTGAAAATCGTTGCCAATGATTCTGCTTACGTCAGTGTGAGGTGATCGCGTCCAGGTGCAGGTAGTTCCAGGTAGAGAATTTCCTTCATGACCTGAGCTCCAGAAATCGGGACGATGAGCCTACGAACACATGGAGTTGCACTCTGAAATTTTTGTCATTGACATCCGAGCCCGTGAATCCGCTCGTTATCAACAAACGCAGTTCTCCATTGACAGTTTTGTATCGTTGCTGTTACGTCTATCTTCCTCCGCCTATCCTCAGTCAGACTCGGAAGTTGTTTTTGACCCTCATGGTGCTGTGGCATCGTTGTCCTGATGGTCTCCATATGGTGAGAAATTGTTTTTCTGCGGATCTGGTTGGCGAAGATAAGCTGGTCGTTATTCAAATATTGTTTCGGACACGAACAACGGTGAAAACGGGACATTTTTGGAACACCTCTGCAGCTGACCTAGCGCAGCTCTAGCGGGTATAGCCTCGTCAGGTTTGTTGTTTAATAAACCCATACCTCGGTGAGCCGTCCAATCTAGAACCTTAATCGTTGAGGGTTCCAAGACACAACTCGATATTGTAGCAATCGGTAGCAATGAAAAATACAATGGTCATTACCGTTTCAGTAACTGGTGGCCGGAGGTACAAGGAATACGGATGTCCACGATGTAGGTTGTTTTTCTCCCTGCATGGTATGCATGTAAGCAGTCTAGTCAGAGACCCCTAGTTCTATGCGTAGTTATTTCGATGGTGCTCAATCTGACGATCTTTTGGGTCTAAGCGCGGTGAGTCAAGTGGGTCTTGGACGCAGACAAACGTCACTCATCGCGGATGAAGCTCGGAAGACGACGATAAATTCCAGATGATCAGTTGAGCTTCGTTCGAAAAGTTGAAGAATATCGGAGGTTGGTTATCCAGTTGCAGGTAGAGTTCTGAATTTCCCGGGTGGCCAACGGAGGCATTGAACGTTGGGAAGTGGCTCGTGACACAGATGCCTGCGTGCACAGTGAAGTCAAACTGCCCCGGTTATGTCGACCGAGGCAGGTTTCGTTTTTAGTATTCAGCGCTGCTTGGTCTATTGATGACGCCTGGAAAGGCACGCGCCTGGATCGTTGACGTGACAGTTGATTCGTTATATCAGTTGCGGGTGACGCCGGAGTATTGTCCTGGATTAGAAGAGAGAGGTGACGAGTTTGTGCTCCTAACGGAATCTCGTACCTAGATGAAAAATTCTACTAACTTCCCCAGTATCGTCATTATTAAGTGACTCCCTCCTCAACTCCCATGGTGGACTTTCACAGTCATCACGAATCCCTTGCTAACCTTCGCAATCCAAGGAACGCTTACTACGCACACCATAGTGACCTTTTAGTTCTGGACAATGTGTACTATATTTTGCGCATCGACTTGATTGCGTTGGTAATAGTACCGTAGTAACCGATCCAATCGGTTTCAACTTTTGGGATCCCATTTCCGTACACAGTAGCTAGCGTTCTAAGGATAACGTTGTGTTACAGGCTGTATCTAAGCGTTTTTTAGCCCGCAATTCTGGTTACTGCTAAAATGTTAGATGCGCCAGACTGTTGTCTGTGATCTACGCTCAGGATTTTACACAGCCGTTTTAGGACTTGCAGCTGATTGATTTATCTCACTATCGAGGATGGTAGAATGGATATATTTCGGTGTATACCGCAGGAGTGTAGAGGGTCATTCATGTAACGATTTGGTACAGCATCCGAGGTGGCTGGACAGACGGTCTACGTTACACTCCCCCAGAGGCTTTTGTTGTGACGAGCTTTTGATGTGAGTTAATAAGATAATCAATAGCAAATAAATATACCCTCATGTGTGGTTAGAAAGCCTAGTCAGATCAACTGTATAGTCCATCGCGCAAAATAATCCAAAAGGACATCCCAGTGTAACGATGATCTCTGAATTCAGAGGAATCTTCGTATAAACGACCTGCACGGTACGAATTGTTTACACATCTTTGAACGCACAGGAAGTGCAAGAGAACTTCAGAAAAACGTGGCAGTTGTGGACATGACAGACGAAAGTTATGTACACACTTAAAAGCAAATCCGAACAACGAAAAGACACTCAGATGGGCATGATTTCCAAGTTAATTCAGGTGTGAAGAAATAGGTAACGTCAACCAAGAGGTTGCCATATATTTCAGATTGTGAAAAAATCATCCCTCGAAATGGTCCAAAGGCTGACAGAAGGGTAGTTCTGTTATTTCGTGGAACTCTGCGACGAATCGCAATTCACTGGAATATCCCTGAGATCCTCTATTCATTTTAGCCTGTTATCCAAGAACTGGAAGAAATTGTGTTTTAGCCCAGTTTTCACGACAGCGCAAAACTATCGGCCACACATTTTCAGGGAATGCAAACGCGTTTAATTTCGAACATCAAAATAAAAATGTAGGGTGGAAGGCATAGCGTAAGGGATCAGACGGACAAAAAATTGTAAGCGAACATGGAACAAATGGTTACCAGGGCAAACGCAAAGACAGAACCTATTGTTTCTGAGCGTACATTGCGTCTATCGGTTAAAACCTCAGTAAATGCTAACACGTTTCCGATGGTTCCAAAAAATCATGGAAACTGCATCACGGATATTTAATTTATGTTCAGTTTGGGTAATGCGTTTTGATGCCGAAAATGCTGAATGTCGTTCGTCAGCTTCAACACAAGCGTCCACTGATCCTGGAATATGCTCCTTGATACTGGTAGTTAGTTTTCGATGAGTCCTTCATTCCTGAACATTCAACTCAGTTGGAGATCAGCATACTATGGGGAAACTTGTGGGGGGGGGGCTTACATGAGCATAAGCACGTCGAGGGCTTCTGTTCTGTGCAACAATACAAGTTTAGTGGAACCTCTCCTTCATATAGCATGTAGGAGACACGGAAAGCAGTCCACAATTAGACATACCACACTGACGGGAACTTTGTAGGTTATCGGGCACCCAATGTAATTTTTTGTCAAAAATGCGACGGCGCTACTTCAAAAAGTGCAAAAGCGTACTTAGAACTCTCGTTTCTATATGACCACTGGTCAAAGGTGATAGATAACCGTCTGCCAGAATTTACAGCGTGGTGAAGTCATTTGGAAAATGGTGCATCAGGGCGTTACCAGCAGTCTAGACTACATTCTAAATCAAATTCTGTTGCTCATGCATATCCGTCGGGAGGACAAACCGACAAATGACCGTTCGTTTGTTAAGGGGACCAACTGTTCTAATCCACAAGTATCACCTTATTATATACGTGTATACTACAAATTGAACAAGAGCACAGAACTATGCCACATCAGTGGTCGAGAAGTAAAAATACCACTACAGTTTGGGTTATTCTAGCTACGTAACACATACCAAGGTATAACACAATGAAGAAATGTTACGCACGCCGCTTTTGTGTTAAGTGAGCAATTTTGTATCTCATCATTTTAGCAGATACCTCGTTCTCGAATGTATAAGGTCTGCCTCCTAAAATCTGTCGTCCTGAGCGGGAACGCGAAGGATCATTAGCCGGTCCTTGAGGAATTGGTCTTTTAAAAGTCATCTGCGAAGCTGCTCTAAATCACACACCAAACAAGGACAAACAAAAACTGAGTTATAGTGGGCACTATATCGTTCACGCATTGGCTTCCAGCGACTAGATGGGCAGATTACACGAGACTTAATGTTTTGCTTAAATTCGAGATGTACTGTAATTCACTGCTTCACAGGTGCCAATCAGCAAAGCTAAGTTGCAATTTTTGAGTTAACAATTAACCCGATTACCGTCATAAGTCAGACTGCAAGGAACGGAAATCGAGATATTAGTACATTTAGTGAACAAACGGATTTATGTACAGAAGTCATTGGCGAGATGGTTCAACTTATTCGTTTATATATTTTGGCCTTCTTTGCTTTTTTTTCTGATACACCAAAAGGCGTGTATCGCTTTTTTCCCGGCATGTCTTTCGATTTTTTTGGTTTCACCATCAAGTCAACTTTGGGCACAACTTGTAGACCACATGTTTTCGATAGTGCGGCAAGATCAAGTTGGTCCACGTTGAAACAAGGCAGACTGGACGACGCGTACGCTCGTACAATTCCCTTGAACGCTTCTTGTGCTGACAAGGCCAGAAAGTAGTTAGTACTGACCAGTTTCTCCAGTGCTGGTTGAACATCAGCCAGTTTTGACTGAGCCATCTCATATTCGACAACTTTAACACGGGACTGACGTAGGACAGCGAGAAATTCCAGTTCGTGCGGTCGCAGCACAAGCAGAGCGTTACCATCACTGCCGGCTCGAGCTGTTCGACCCACCCGATGAATGTACTCCTTGGCATCGTCCGGTGGGTCATACTGTAAGATCCAGTCGACCTGGGGTTTGGAGTGAAGAGAATGCGAGTTATAATAGGCTATCAAACAAGCGCGGTGTCTCAAGCTAAAGAGAGGTTCAGCACGCGCCTACTATGCCCAAAACAAAGCCAGGAGGTCTATCAGCTAAAGAAAAACGTATTCGAGGAGCTCTCCGGCACTACCATTCAGTGTTGTGTACATGTGGCTCTATACAATTGATCAACGAAGCGTGGCGGTCACATATCAAGAACACCTCGGGGTAACGTGTCGTATATTTGGTAAAGAATCCTTTCTCAGTAAACGTTCACAGCAAAGGTTTTGTTCTCTAATGTGAGATGGCACATTTCGACCAATGTGACTGTGGAACTACGAAGGTTGCGATATCCTGACAGCGTAGCCCACCCGATCCGCAGTTGTGTAGCTTACTAAGTGGACAGATGCCAATCAGTTCATTAAAAGGAGGGATGCAGACATCTCTCAACTTGCAAACAATGTGGTCCTGTATGAAAAAATGCGTGTGCGCTCTTGTGTCTTCTAATTCCGACATGATGAAAACGTGAATATATATTACTGCACTTCTCGATAGATGAACGCAGAAAGTGCAGGAGGAACAATACTCTAGTGCAAGCACAGATGTAACCAGCGTGTAGCTGGTGTAAGGGTACGTTGTTAACTGGCGTCTTATTAAACGAATGAAGACTGATTACCCACAAAAGTGTCACTCAACGTAGAGGACAGTCTGCCGGTCAATGAGATAAATCCTCCTGCTTTGGGAAAAACCAAAGAGCAGCTAAACAAGAGACGACTCCGCTATCATGCGATAGCGAAACTGTGCAGGCGAACAGGTCAGGAGCCGTGTGAATGTACTGGATGGACTGTTTAGGGAAATTCAAGGAAAACTGTGAAAATTGAAAAAGAGAATAACGAGGTTGTTCTACCTTAGTTCAAACTGAGACTATTCGTCGAAGAGGACGAAAAGCAGGTCCGACTTGTCAGTCAAGCTCTCCCGGAATTTTCAAATTTGCTAGACAGGTAGCTGTTTCTGTTGAAAGTCAAAAGAGGCTTAGTATTAATAGTCCAAAGGATGCCGTCTCTGGTACAAAAGAAAGAATGTTGCGCATTGCTACGAAGAAGTATATTGAGTAAAAGATGTTTACTTGTTTTAAGGACTGTATCAACTGAACATAAATATGACTGTGGGAGTTACGTTTCAAGGCACTGAATAATTACCTTCTGTCCCCAGTTGGGTCTAAAAATTAAAGTTCCCGACGTTTCAATAAGTCACATCCAGAAATCATAAATGTTAATCCAGGACACCTCTGCTGTGTAGACAGATAACCCCAGTGGCAACCAGTGAAGTCGTGGGCAGCCGTTTCGACCTCACTAGATGCCACCAACGTCACCCAAACCGACGAAGCGAGCCTGTGACCTGTGGATAGGTGTCGGATTCACGAGTCGTGGATTCCCTCTCCCAGCTTGTGTGGTGTTACTGAGATAGACGCAGCTGACCATCGCTTCGCTGGTGGTTACTGAGACCAACTATTTGTAAAATCCTTTAGCAAGTCCCTCTGTGGCCGTAGTGAATGCCTGCCTGTTTGCAGACTAACCATAAACGGTTGATCGATTTCAGCTAACAAGGAAAAAAATCGCAACGGCTGGGGTAAAAACATTTGTCACCTCGGTCACCAAGTAGCTCATCGAGGATATGTGGGGTCCTACGACATAATTCATACACGAATAAGGCCAATATTAGTCGATTACAGAACTTGAGAAGCGAATATGAACGTTTTGGGTCGATTTTAATTAAGGTTATCGGGACATAAAGTCCATACCATATTGAGCAGCTTTACACTAATAAGTGACGGTTAAAAGTGGATGGTTGTGTTGAGTAGATTGTGTTAAACTTGTTTTTTGTGCAGGAACAATATGAATGACATCCGTTTGTCAGGTGCTGTAGTAACCTATGAAAAGAAATGTCACCATCAAATTCAGGATATGCACTTGGTGCACGAATGGGTCGGAATTATACAAATACCTACCTTTGGTATATCCAACCCACGGGCTCCAACGTCCGTACAGAGCAGTACTGCGGCTTCTGCCTTGATGAAATTCAGAAACGTGCTAGTTCGCTTCGCTTGTTTTTGTCGACCGTGAATGGCCATTACAGGGGTGTCAACGAAGTTCAACAACTCGTAGTAGAATTTGACTTCCATACAGGAGGACATGAAAACCATGATCTGCGGTAATTTTATAAGATTAAATAAAAAACTTGAAAATGAAGGAACTTGTATCAGAAACAAACAGTGGATTGTCAGAATAGTGTTGAACCGGAACATTACTGGGTATACTGATATGTTTGCAAGCTGACGGCCGTGTCAAACCGAAACCGCAAGCAGTGATGAACAGACTTACCCATATACTTTACCAAAAACAGACCTTTCAGTCTGTAGTGGTGTCGCTCAATCGCTTCCTTCTAAAATGCTACTTTCATCACAATCCATTGCCCTCAAAGGTGTACCTATGGACAGTTATCGTTCGCCACTGGATCACGCTCTTTTACACAAGTTGGGGTCAAGTTTAAAAAAACATCATAAGCGCATCCAGTGTCTCAATGCCAATTATGTGCATTAATGGGCAAAATGAGCCGGCTGTCATCTGTTTGATGAACAGACGCACACACATCATGCTTAATAAAAGCCCATCACTGTCTTCTGTAAACATCGCAATACAGAGTCGCACGAGTTCAATACGATCCACAGCAAACCAACGACCATCACACCCGAAAGTATGGTACCTTGACAATGCAGACTTGAGATATGACGAGGCACAAGAAGAATGATTACCGAAATAAATGGCCTCCACTGAAGTTAATATAAGCACTATCCCACCAATCCCCATCCTATGCAAGCTGTATTTCACTAGGATCGACCTGGACATGAGCAAGCCGATCAGATGGCACTTGGTCCTAATGCCAAGTAGCGAGCAAAAACAACTGTTACCGTGAACTACGTAGCACCTTTATATCGAGGACTTTGTGAATATGAAAAGAAAAACAGAGACGGCCATTCAAGGTGGAGTGAAACGCCCCCATGTTACACAGGAAGAGTTTCGAAGTGTTCTGTAAATGGCAACCCGTTTTGGTACACGCTTGCAAGTTAGTAAGACATCGGTATCGACTGTTGATGCATTGCCGTCAGTGACTAACGAGTTAACAAGGCATTAGTCGCATCAGCTCCGCAGATTTGCAACGGATTGTAGAGCTGAACTGAATGATGGTTAAATCAATACATTAACATGCCCGCCTGATGAACCATACCAATTGGACAAACTTCTTGCTGAAATAACACCCAGTGCAGATCATATGCAAAATAAAACCAGATAATACAATAACTGTGTGAAAATGAAACGTAGCGGCATGACTTCCACTCAAGAAAGTCAGCACACACTTGTAAATAATAACCCAAAAATTCGTCAGCGAGTCATTTCTGAATAGATGCTCAGTGTAAAATACCGGTGATTTCGCTAGTGATGTATCCAGTAATCGGGTTCACCAAAAGTGAATTTCGTTTCATCATTAAAGATCACTATCTTTCAGCCACTCGCATTTCGTAATCCTACATGTGGATGTCTACTGCAGGTTTAAATAAGTCAGTGAATGCTTACGTCCCGAACAATTGGAGACTAGCATTTTTGGACAACCCGGACTCAATATTCCGCCTGTGCGAGACAATGAAGTCAACCAACAGTTAAAACGGAAGCATATATCCGACCTCTGTCACACATATAGGTGAAACGGTGGTGGTATCACAGACGTTACACTGAATGGATCACTCGTAGGTCAGACGTGGGTCTTACTCAACAGGAAATAACACAACGGCCCAGTTTTAAGAAATGCGTAACAATGAGAGCGTAAGTACTGACCACCTCGTTTAGCGCAACGAAGCTTCTGACTTTCCCACGTCTTCGTTTCATCCACTGACTAGTATTTTGCTCTGATTTCGAATATGTACAAACGGGCTCCTTATGTTTGTGATTTTGTTTCCAGATAATTTGTCAAAGTTATTCACCCATTTCGATTACTGATTATCAGGCGAAGCAAATACCTGTCAGCCACGCTCTGTCGATTCCCCTTCGACGTAAGTGAGCGCCAGCGAATAAAGCTAACGTTCATGATAGGCATTGCCTTTGATGTGTGATATGCTTTACATTCATTCATTTCATCATCACAGGTACGATGAACCTGATCAAAAGGTACTGTGGCTCGGGCAGCCGCTCACCTCAACAGTGACGTGGAATATCCTAGAAAGAAACGTTACTAAGGTCAACGCCATTGACTGCGACACACCGTCATCTCGGATAGCGTATCAAACCAACGGTTTGAGTGATCACGAATACCCCATCCAGGCAGGCGATAACTGCCCACTTTGCTCAATAGAGTAGTCAAGGTCTTCATATTTCGTGACCACGTTGTTGCTTGACCACCACGCGGTTTTACCCAACCGTTGGTGGCCTCAGTATATAAGGCCAGGTACGGTAAACGCTCAGCTGGCATGCGGAGAACGTGACCCAACCATCGCAAGCTGTGCAACGTAACTACTTGACCAATTGATCGCGCATCTCGAACGTTCCGGAATACGCGCCGGCGAACTGCCACATTGCTCACGCGATCAGCCCACTTAATGTGGGCCAATTGGTGGAGACAATGATGGTCAAACACAGCAAGCCTGTTGATATCTTGTTTGCGAACAGGCCATGTTTCCGAACCATACAGCAAGATAGAACGCACACAGGCGTTATATACCCTTCCTTTCAGCGACAACCGGACGTCTTTTCGATGTCACAGATGACGCAATTTGGCAAAGCCAACTCGTGCCCTTGTTATCCTCGCTGATATCTCATCAGCAATAGTACAGGCTGACGAAATAGTGCTACCTAAGTATGTGAAACTGTCCACAGTCTCAAGCGGATTACCTGCAATAAAGTAGAGGTGGAAATGCCCCAGTCTTGAAGCAGCACTTTGCACTTTGAAGGTGCGAAGCGCATTCCATACAAACCAGCCCGGTCACTCACCTTGTTCAGCACGGGCTGTTTATCATCGGTAGGTAAGACAACGTCATCCGTACACCCCGTCGGTCAACCGAACGCCAGGAAGAAATTTCACAACACCCTCCAAAATGCCGTCTATGACAAAATTAAACAGGAAGGGGGAGATCGGACATTGTTGACGAACATCACTGGAAGTGATGAACGACCGAGACAGTCGTCCATAAACCGTCAACCGGTCTGCAGAGGGAGCATCTCTTTAAATTGTTGGACCAAGTAGTGCTCACAGTCTTTCATTTACAATGGCCACGAGCCTGACCGGAAGATACCACGGCTCGAATCGTCGCTCACTGGGCGGCGTTTCTAGTCAGCGGTTTGGGTGATTACGCGGACTCCAACAAGGTATACGACACCAAGAGATTATTCGAAGGAACAGTCGGGGCATGATTACTTTGTGACCGTGTCGGCGCTCGATCAACAAGTGGACTTCCTCAACTATTGGTGGCCACGGTATACAATGCACGGTGTGGTAAACATTCGTACGAAGTACACGACGAAACATCGCAGGCTGTGAGAAGTCCTTAGCTGACCAACTGACCACGTATTCCGAGTGCTCAGAAATACGCGTTAGCGAACGGCAGCATTGCTCATGAGATCATCACACTTGATGTGGGCTGACCGATGGAGATAGCGATGACTAAGTACAAGTCTGTTAAGGTCTTTGTCGCAAACAGGCTATATTTTCAAACAAATAATTGTAATTACTAACCTACGCTCATGCATTAGAACGTACCTCCAACTAGGTATCCCAGAGCTCGGTTGACAAATCCCTGACTCCGAAATACTGCGAACGTGCTGGTAAATCCGCCAAACGGAAAACAAGCTAGAAGTTGGGAACGTAAATAAACTGACTGACGACGTATCATACTGCTCCGAAAATCGAAAAGTAGAAACAGGATATATAGATGTTTGTCTGAGATGGAAACTCGCCAACTTATCCGTGAGGTCTAGTACTCAGAAAATTGTGCTGATAGCGCACAACAGCACTAAAACCACATCCATGGCGGGGCCCAGTTAATTTCACCACTTTTCAAAAGTGCACCCACTTTTCTTACAGCAGCCACAAGAAACCCACGCCCTTTAACAGGAACTTCATCAGCTGTCCATACTGGCTTGGAAATCAGTTTCCGCCGAAAACCAAAACCCTTGTTGAATAGTGGGGATGTGTGGTCGCTCTGGTCAGTAACTTAGAAACGCCGCAAGGATTGTGAACCAATCTCGAGTTCCGCCACTGGACTTCTCTGTACTTCTAGGCTCTCCTGCAACGCCCAGCAAGGCCAAATGTCGAGGCTCAAATACATGTAGGCATGGCCATAGAAAGAATGTGTTCGACTGAATAAAATGCTACTTTACCTACATGTACAATAACTCGGATGAGGTACTTTTTCAATGTGAATCGAAAAACTAAGAAATCACAAACCATCAAAATCCGGAAACTTGCCTTCTTCTGTCTGTTCTTCTTGATAAATGTATACAGGAGACAAAAACGTTTATCAGGAGAACAGACTACGTAACCTTGTTCTAAACCCTCCACCGTGGCGTCACCTTCACGTTTAAGGCCGATCATCACGCAATCTGTCTTTAAAGCATCCTTAGCTAAATGACGTGTTTTTTCGTTTAATGTAGCAGAAAACAGCATAGTCTGTCGTACGGACGGCAACAGACGTATTATCTGACGCATTTCCACCTCAAAACCAATATCCAAAAGACGGTCAGCCTCGTCTATGACGAGCGCCTTCAGATTGTGCCGAAGAAAGTTCTTTGTGTTGGTTAGGTGATCCAACAGTCGCCCGGGGGTTGCCACCAGTATAGTCACACCTTTTTCAAGATTCTGTGCTTCTGATTGTCGGTTGCTCCCACCCATAATAAGGCCAATCCGGAGAGAAGTAAATTGTGCGACTTCCTAAAAGAAAGTCAGATCAGTAGTAACGTACGTGCGCCATACCCGCAGCACACTATAGGTCTGCAAGCTGAGTTCACGTGTGGGTGATATTATGATTGCGCCTGTGCCATTTCTCGGCTGCAACCCCAACTGCAGCATAAGTTCAACAACGGGAATTATGAACGCCAAGGTTTTTCCACTACCTGTTTTAGCACACGCCATTACATCCCTATGTTCTAATAAGTGGGGCAGGCACTTTTCTTGAATCTCAGTCATTTTGGTGAAACCCATAGCTTCGACGGCCTTTTTGATGGTATCGGAAACAGGTAGTTCACTGAAGCATCCACTTAGTACCAAGTTTGTACCAGGAAGCGGCTCTGTCGTGTCCTCCAAGAGAGGGTTCTGCTTCCTAGGAAGACATTGTTTCTCTTTGATCCTCTTTAATTTCTTTTTCAGTTTCTCGGTTTGTGAGAAGCTTGGTCTCATGCCGGACGCGCACCGCAAAAGTTCGGAAAACGCGCCGCACTGCAATGGATTCAGCTATTGGTACACGGGTTTGAGGCAGCGGCCCAAGATTCCCGGATCCGGTCGGTTTTTCTCGCTCAGTGTCAGCGGGCGTCTGTTGATCTGAAAGGTGAGCATTGAAAACTGGGTGTAGCACCGCTCTTGGGGATTACAGCGCTGGACACTCTCAACAGCTAATGTCTTTCTTCAGGCCGGTGTACACGACCCCAGGATGTTGTGCAGGTAAGTCTTTCACGTTGTAACATTGATTTTAGATGTTGGGAAGATTTGGCGTTGAACCGGACGGCCTGGAGGAATACGGTTCGGGCGGGCGTCCGAGCGTTCAACGAGCAA
>QNGE01004700.1:36962-56823 GCA_008508345.1 Paragonimus westermani | reverse complement strand
AAAATTTGTTCCCTAGTTAAATGATAGGTTATGGCCAAAGGTTCTAGGTAAATGGGAGCATTTGTAAACGATTAAAATATTCCCTCTATTAAGAAAGCTTTGCTTTGAACAGAAATTGTTTACGCCGAAGGCACACAAGATAATTGATATGAAGTGTACATACAAAAAAAAGACAAATGGAAACTAACCCTGTGCAGTGTGTGTTATTGGTTAAAGTCAAACACAGCGCAACAGGAGAAAATAGAACAAAACAGTCAACTCACATTGAGTGGCCGGTGCAATTATTTCATACTGACTCATCATTATCAAGCTTAAAATACTCGGCATTTACATCAAACAGCCAATCGCTGAGATAGGACTAATTTCACCAGCAATTGTTTCTGAACACGTACACTGTATAGCTCTATCTATCAAACAGGAGAAATGATCACAAACGAGCTGATCGCTGAGTTCTTGTTCTTCCTTTTATTCACTAAGATTTCTGCTTGGATAAAAAGAATCTGCTTACTCTTTCCTAATCGATAGAACAGGCGTTTATCCACTTCGCCTTCAGCAGTTACCAACAAATCGAGACAACGATGAACATTAACGAGAACACGGAGTCACGTCAACTCTCTCGATGAGCCGATATTCAGCGGTAGTACATAAAGTAACATGCACCCTTCAAGAACTACACATTTGTTAATTTATTAGTTTGCCACTCAATGAAAAATGAATCGAAAACAGAAAACAAATTCAAGACATTCCTTTGGATTTATTGTTCCGTTGTATTTGTTGAAAAGGTAATGTGCGAATTAAGGGAGATACGTAACCCACGAGTAAAAGCGCTTACAAGCAATTGCTTCTTGGATTGCTTGATAGTATTATGAACTGCGGAGTTGGTGAAAACGTCAAGTAAATTTATGGGGTGAACGAACGGCGGACATATTAGAAAATATACGTCATTCGTTGAAGTGGTTAGAGAAGAAGACAGCAAATAACGTGGTAAAAAAATGGTTGGCTAAGAGACGTAAACATGAGAAACGTTCTTATTAAGAATGAAAGGAATATGCTGGAGGGTAACAGCAAAATCTATGTGATTTCAAGTACCTCCAGTAGAATATCTCCAGAGGATTGAAAGAAGCAAGTGAGCACTTTGAGCTCTAAAAATCAAAAACCAGTAACCTGCCGAAAGCAGTAAAGATTTCTAGATAATAAACCTGGGAGAGATTCAAAACGATTAGGAGTTTGTTAAATCGACAAGTTTGAAAGCTGACTGTCTGCAAACATCAACCAGCATTTCATTTATAAAATTTTCATTGAGTCTGATACTAGCTGATTTTTAGAATATTCAGTGTATCCTGTGAGGCCATTACTTAACAGTATCCGTGGTAAATAGTTAGAAGATAGCAGCAGCATCAAAAGTACAGACGAATATACAAGTTGAGAACGTAATGTTGCACTTTTTATGCAAATTCCGGTCGTGTTTGTCGGTGTAGATGATTCGTCATCGTTCTGCGTCGTGGACTGTAATGACTGCGAGGAAGAAAGTTTGACAACCTTAAGTTACACAGGGTTCATTTTCCTCTCAATGGCAAACAGCATTGAAAAGTACACCCCTGTGTTTCGAAGGCCGTACTTTGTCCAATCAACCAGCAAACGCAAACTAGTCACTCAGAGCTAGCACTGAGTAAGTCGAGTAAATTAACCAATATGAGCATCAGCTGCCGACTACGTGAGCAGCTAGTTTGAGTGTGAGACTGTCTCTAGTAACAAACTACCCTTTAATGCTGTGTGCACCATAGAAAACAAACAATCGGCTTGTGCCTGCGAGGTTTCTTTCCTGAGCTGTGGTCACAGTGGACACTCAAAAAGTCTGCTGTTTGCACCGACTTATATACATTTTGCAAGGTGTCTGCCAGTGGTTTAGTCAACCACCAAACCCAGATCTTCTGTAAATCTGATGAAATTCAGCGTACTTCATAAGATGTAAGATGAGACCAGTCACTTTCCCCAACTTGAACTCAGGTAAGAAAAAACTTGAATTACGTCTCGATATCACTGTTCTGACAATACCAACTGATTTCTAAGTGCTTTCACACTAAACGACAATCGTTATTGTCCATGATCGACCTGAAGTAAAACTGATTCCTATTCTGGTACTCATATATCACCATGATTTGTTAAGCGTTGCCGCCTGAGACGAGAAGAAGAAGTTAACTTGAGTTTCGATCACATCAATGTTCATCAGTGGTGTATACACTTGCCACATCAGAGACTAGAACTCCGGCTACGCTTCCACGAGGCAACCGTGTCCATCAATGTATCAGTGACTTCACTTTAGGTATGACCGTATCATCAAATCAGAACGCTCGACGGCATCCGTCTGTGTGATAATCAGGTTGGCCGTTTTACTAGAGAGAAGATGCAATGACTGTTAACTCCAGTCGATGAACCCTCGATTAGGACTTCCGAAAAAGTTCGAAAAAGTTGATCTCACTAAACACTCTGGGCAATAGTTGAGATTACTGGTGGACCTGATGAGACTGGTGAGGTCATTGACGGGGTCTAACGAGGGTGGAGCTTGAGAACAGTGGTTTTCTCAAAGGAGACTGGCTATAAACTCTGTCCGAATGCGAAAGCTGTGATCAAATATGACTGATGTTCAATTCAAAATCAACCAAATCTTCAATTGTTCATCAGTGATCAGCTTATGGGCTCAGGTTGTTTTAGTGTACAATACCATCATATCGTCCACCCACGATCGGTCAGAGTAATGTTAGACAACGGCGCTTGTCAGGTGGTTCATCAACCGTAAAATTAAGTGTTTCAACTTGTGATAATTGCCTCGCATTTGACTACCTTCAGCTCTGTTACTGATAGCTAACCCATGATGTCAGGCCGAAGCTTTTGCATTCAGATAGATATTTCAGCCAGATCCCTTTAAAAAAAGTGCGATAATTTTGCTCAGGTCAGAGCACCTCATTATTGTACAAACACGTCGAGGTCACATTAGAACGCTGGTCTATGCGCACAGGTGACAATCTTGGATGTTGTTGTCCCATAGGCTTTGTAGTTTGATACATCCTAATTACCATATCCAAAGGCGCAGTGGCAGGTAAAATTAAACTGCCTGATAATCCCGAGAAAAACGCACTACCTATTCTGACCTCTCTAGTCAGTGAGCTAACGAGTGGGAGTTTTCAGTCAGTTTGAAATCTGAGATCTTTTAAAGAACGTTGAGTGGCTACTCAAGTCAAGTGCCTCATTTTGAAAGCAACTGTCCTCACGTGGAAGATGTGGGTAAACACGAATCGTGATCATTTCGTGTTGGGCAAAATCTTTTTCTATTCATATACCTACCTGTGGCTCAAAATTCATCTCGCGTACAGCTATTTTTCTGACTTTCACAGACAATGCACACAAATCATTTGAAGCGGCAAGTTCAAACAGTCCAAATTTTTCCAAAATCCGTAATTGGTAATGTAATTTCACCTGCAAAATGCTTGCAATAAGTTAAAAAACTTAACTTTGTCCAGATGTACAGCATTGAAAATCTGCATTAAGTTTAAAAACAGAAACGTTAAACTTCCAGTCTAGATGATCGTTTAATCTTCATTCCATATTGATGGCCATTCTGACGTCAGTGTATCATTACACACGATTCCAAAACTGGCTGATGATTTGTGAATACGAGCCACGAGCGACTTTTCGAGTACAGTAAAAATACTGACTTTTAGGGTGCCGATACCACAGGGCACGGAACAAAATTACATCAGATGCCACGTTCAAAGAAGTGTCAGTTTAAATTCCAATTCTGAAGTGAAATGAGTAACAATCCCGAGAGCAACCGTCCTTCACGTTTCTACGGCCTTCCAAAAGTGCATAAAACAGAAATACCCATAAGACCTATTGTTTACTAGACCAACAGTCCAACTTACAAGCTGGCCAAGTCTATCAGCTGCATAATCAAACCGTTGCAGAACAAGTTGGTAAGCAACGTTAAAGACTCCTTCGATTTTATTGACAAACTCGGACACGTGACATTGGGTTGTGATGAAACGTTTCTTAGTTTTGATGTGACCTCTATTTACACCAGTGTACCAGTAAAGTATAGCATTGATGTTGTTAGACAGTTATTGGAAAGTGATGATTCTCTTGGTGCACGTACTAATTTATCACCTTCCGAAATTTTTTCCGGTCTTGAGCTTTGTCTGCACTCAACCTTGTTCACATTTAACAGAAAATTGTACAGGCAAACCGATGGTGTAGCTATGGGTTCCCCTGTTGCACCTGCAGTAGCCAACCTTTTCCTCGGATAACTGGAAACACATGCGATGAGTGAACTTATCTGCCCTCCGCGAATTTGAAACAGATTGCATGCGACCAATTCCTTCAGTTTCTTAACTTAAAATACAACGGCATAATCGTCACATTGGAAACAGAAACCGATGAGCGCTCACTGAATTTTCTAGACTGCCGAGTCAAAGTTGACGAGCAACAGAGATTTCAGGTTTCAGTGTACCGCCAACCAACCCATTCTGGCCGTTATCTCCATTTCAACTCGTCTCATTCAATCGGTATGAAGAGAGCAGTCATCAAATCACTCATCAACAGAGCTAATAAGATATGCACCACTGAGCTCTCCAGAACAAGAGAGATTTCTCATATCAAAGAAATGCTAGCTGCTAATCACTATCGGAACGCATTTATTGAGAACAAAATTAAGCGCATGTCCACTAAGGAAGAGATCAAAACGACCAGAACTTTCATGTCTACTATGCAAATACCGTATCGTGAACAAACATATGAAAAAATCCACTCCATTTTCTCTGAGTACGCTATCCGGACTGTATTTCGGTTAGACAATACCTTAGAACGACTGGTAACGCATCCTAAGGATCCAGTTTCTATGGATGACCAGACAGACTGCGTTTACGCGATCAAATGCGGTGACTACAATTGGAGAGACAAGTAGACAACTGAAAGTACGTGTTGCCGAACACAAGAAGCACACAAGGTTTCCTCCTAAACACGCCCATCAACTTCAGAAGCTAGAGAAGGATTCGGTCATCGCACTACATGCACTGTCAGAGAATCGCAACATAGGTTTTAAACAGGCTTGAGTGATTCACAAGGGTCCAGCGCCCTATGAGCAGCGGTGCTGTGCTGAAGCTCTCACCATTTACATACAGCACGCCTGTGTTAATCGCAATGATAGCAAACCCCTGACTGCAGTGTGACGTGGATGGATAAACAGCACCAGACACGGACGCGTCTTATCTACATCTGTCGCACCTTCACGTAATGGGCAAAGGATTAGACCAATCCGGTCAGATGCAGCACAAATTGACCTAACCACGGCAAATCCCATGTGACCTCTGTTCCTCTGTCAATGTGATTTCGATTACAATACTCCTGAGGAAGGCCACCCAAGGTGGTTGAAACGTAGAGTATTACAACTTGCTCGTAACGTTGTTTTATTCCCAATCTGTTTATCAATGAAATGAGTAACAATTAAAGTTGATTACTGTATTACGAACTAGTACATTTCTAGATCACCTCAAACTGACTCAATCACAGCCCCCGGTAGCCCGGTAGAAATGACACTCGACTCCAAACTAGATGGTTCCAAGTTCAAGTTCCGTAGCCGTGACTGTTCTTGTCTGATATTAGGCAGCCTGAAAGTATACACAGACACACATAAGCACGCACCGGCAACCCGTGGACGGACTGATAAACGATTACATAGAGGTCACAATCATGCAAAATGATAGTGTGATCGCTCTCTGTACGATCTACGTTGGCTGTCGCCGTTTGGCAAAATGAACAGTATGGTATTGATGTTATTCAGAATTCTCTCCTCTTAACCAAGGGTTCCGTTTATACGTTGTTATCATTGTTCCAGTGAATGTCTTTATTGGAAGTCGAATCAACCTAAGTGGGTTTGGTAAGGGATGTGAACAGTCTGAACTTAAACAGTGACACTCTGGCAACACTGTTTGAAGGCATGTACGTAACGCCCGTTTGAAACGGATTCACTCACAACCACTATGTCATCCAGGGTCGAACCCCAAGGCATTTTTTAATCGAAGAATAGCTTAACCAGTCTGGTGGATCAAAGGCAACAGGGTACTGAGTCCATGCGGTGTTCCTTGACAATAATGACTAGTTGGAGACCTTCGAAACTCGTTTGAACTGAGGAATGGACATATTGGACTTCGAGTTAGATGTCAATCCTGATGGGCAAAACTCTCGTGACCTAAGATCTTGAATGTGTGTGAAATCGCATCCACGTTGAACAGTGAAATGCGGAGAAAAAAGACAGTCAGTCTTACTGTTCGTTCAAGAGATGAGCAGGCTTAACTGAAGTAGCACACATCCGTTGTCTGCAATGACACCACGAGTTACAGTTGTATCAAAGACAATTTGCTGTGGTGACCACCGGCAGACGCAGTAAAAACATTAAAAACTTACAGTCAATTGCGAACGAATAAATTCATCAAACATTCAACCCTTTCGAAGTACAAAGTTAATCCAGTAGAACAATGTTAATTGACAGAAAATCTCTAAATCGATAAACCTCGAAAAACTGCCAGACTCTCTGTCGGAAAACTAACATGAAACTTCAATTTCGTGGCAGACAAAAGTCCTTCCTTACGTGCGTGGATTTTAACTCACCGCAACTGAATAAACTTCTTTGGCTGCTTACTTATAGACTGTCGAAATTTAGACATACAGTTTGATAACAAGATGATAATTTTTGTGTACGGCTATTTCCTAATAAGTTTCATATATTGGGTTCATATGACACAATAACATCCCTTAACCGAATTTTCACTTCTGAATTGGTTGTGAAACTATTCGTTGCGTATAACGGTTAACTTTGATGATACTTTTCAAGAGTTACTTCACAATCTCCCATGTGTAAAATAAATATTTGCCCTTCGTCACAATAATATTCTTCTTAATCTAGCTTACGGCATAATGGTCATTGCTGGGTTTTAAGTGTGTAGTATAGTGATCTTGCTAAATGTATTTATGGCAGAGCAACCCTGGGTGGCCTTGACAGATTGGAGCTTAGCCCGGTAACACACTGCAAACCGTCCTGTGCGCTTGAAAATACATTCAAACTGGTTTCCCCTTATTTGGGCACGTCAGAAGACCATTCAGCACAATAAGATAAATTCAACAGGTTTAGTTGTGTTGTGTCTGATAACAATTCCTAGACATCGCTTTAGCTAATTCCACCAGCATGCCGTCCGGTGCAACGATATTTCCTATAACCCGAAGAGCTATTCACAGGAATTTCTCAATTATCCTGCTGTGGTAAACGAAGGCATTATACCCGTAGTGCGAGACTGATGTCAACGGTCTTGTTGACGATACCACTCGTTTTCTACAGAAAAAATCATGACGCACACAGTAAAGGAGAGTTTTACCAACTGTTTAGGTAATGGTCTTTCTTGGTAGAACATGACACGGCAACCAGCACGAGTTACTGTCACCTCTCTACTATGATTGTGGTCCATCACATTGAAATCACGAACTAAAATGATTTGATAAGCAATTAAAGTCACAGAACCAGTGGTTCTAGCTACCGATTAATCAACCTTACAATTTGTGTAATATCGTGCACATAAAACACTATTGATACTTGCCTGGTGCGCAATCTATATCAAGTGACAAAGTACTGGCAATTGGTAGGGGGCTTGGTAAGTCTCAAGTTGAACGTCACTGACATTTTATCACACTTGTCGCATTCAACTTGAATTTTCAACTACCTTCTTTCGAGTTTCATTATTGTGAGCGCTCACCATTAATGCATGTCCGTGCCACAGCCACAATTAGAATGCCAGCCGGGCTCTTGTGAGACAATCGTTTTGACGACTGCGCTACTGACCTCACATCCGTCTGAACCCTCAGCCACGTTTGCTTGAGAATAATGGTCAGGTAATGACCAGATTGCTGGCTGGGAAATCCAACCGAATCTAAAGGTTGTTATCAAATATGAGTGATGTTCAACCGTAGCTAATAAAACTACAAAGGCAACGTTCATTTTTTCTGAAGATATGAGGACGAAAGCCGCTGTATGTTACTGCAGCCAGATCAATGGGAACCAATCGTTTTGCTGGACAACACTACAACTTTTGAACTACCTCCACGTTTTGCGGTTTGGCAAGAAACAGACGCAACTAGTGCGTGTAATCAGCATTTCCGTAAGATCCCTAGCTTGGCTTATTGCGAACCGTTGTCACTGCATACGATTTTTAAAACCTCGATGTCATGCTACTTTCTTGTGCGTTCTCAAATTCTCTTGAGTGAGAATGCACGAAACCATTCACCAGATAACCGATCCACGACTCCGCATAGTACACCTGTCAACAAGCAAGAGGACCTAATGTAGTTCACAATTCTGCGGGTAGTTGCGGTGAACGCTATACAAAGAGAGAATCTACTTCTTGCTACTGCCGATCGATGAAAACTTGCTAACGTGACTGTAATCCCAAACGATTACACTGATTACATCAGCCAAACAGACATGTGTTCGAGGCAAACCACAGGAAAGTGATCGTCAGGATATTTAGTATTTGTCTGCGCACAGGACAGAGACGCATCCCGCAATTTTCCGAGATGTACCCAGCTCCTCCCTGTGTGTTCAGAAACATTTTACATTGAGTTCTTAACAATTCTTGTAGTTCAGCATAATGCGCTTTTGTGCGCATGAACTTGTAACTTATGCTTATCTGCCCCCTGTTTGTATTTCCCTTAGTTACGTATGTGCTCAGATTGCAGGAAAAGACTAACAGAAAAACACTACACAAATTACACCTTCCGAATATCTGGTTTAACTTCTTGACGGAAGCTAAGTGCGCGCAAATTTTGTCTGCGAGTAAACCGTTGCCCAAACAGTCATCGATAGTTATGGTAGATAATCAAAATATACAGCATAATATTCGGTTTTGTGACTGCCAATTCAGTAGGTTTACTAAATTCAGTGCCTCTCGGGACAAGTGTGCCATAAGAACCAGACCGTTCGACTCATAGCTACTAATACCAATTGTACACGTTCTTAAAATTCAAATCACCCATTTTGTACCCCATACGACAGCGTTGGTTTTTTCAACCGCATAGTAGTGCATCCGTAGTAGTGTCTACAACAGGGTCTTTTAGCTTTGCGCCCGTCACGTGCACCAATTGACTGAGCTGAACATCAGCTGTCCAAATTACGTCTTCCAGTTGGGATTCACGAGTATAATCTGATTGACTGTCTGGTCGGTTAGTTCTCATGTCGTAGCCAACATTCTCTAACCGGTTGAGCAACCACAACTCGATCATCTGAGGGCGGCACCTATACGGTCACCCCTGCTCATGGTGCAATCAAACCAACAGCTTATCTCGTCTCGTCGTCATCAATCTACCATTCTCAAGATTTCAACTCACCGCCGCTCTATATTTCCTGCATTATCGTTGTACGAGTCCACAAGCGACAGAACTTAAAATTCTCATTTTAGAAATTAGCATTTTCAACGTGGTTTTGAGTTGAATTCCACATGAGATATGCAAGCAAACCTCTAACGAAATACCCGATTGGCGTCTCCCAAAACTTCTCGATGAGTTTTCTAAAAAAAATGTATTCTACTGAAAAAGGCTCTGCAAGCATATTATTTTGTAAACTCTTCGGCTAAAAACCACCCATTAAACGCGGTTGCTTCCTGGCATTCCTTCCGAGGACAAACTAACAGACGTTTATCACTTTGATGCCGAAGTATTCTACATACGTGTTCAGATGACAACGTCTTCTGGATGGCCAACTTTGCCATCAGCGTTGGTCACTTCGTGGATTTGGGATGGTCTGATAACCTCTTTGTCGTTTCGTCATACTTGAGTGCAGAGAACAAGAAGCCGGAGAGTTTTCCTATCAAATCCACTACTAGCTTAGTCTTTCTCATAACACTGATATTTCCAGTTCATTTTTTAAAAACCATGATCACTACGAAATCTAAAAGGTAGACACCAGTAGTCTCCTAAATGCTCTTTGTTCGGCTAGGCCTCTAACACCTTGAGAGACACGCACTTATGCATTCGTCGGTACCACAAGTGGTGCTTCAGGCTCAAGCCTCACCAACATCACGTAGGTGTTAACCAAATAGCAAACCACTATTACTGCCCGGACTCCTAAACCACATCTACATATCAGGAGACCAGATGTGGTGTGTAGTGTCCACAGTTCATAGTTATACTTCGCACTTAATTTTTGTATACCTCTGTACATACCGTTTCCTTAACGCCATCTGTACACTTGCTTGAAAGCATCATCATTTTTTCTCATTTGATTGCCACCAAGAACAAATGGGAGTTACCGCACGCCGTCCCCGTCTTCTTCGTTGCGTGGATATTTGGGCTGGTGAAGTAATCGCACGATGAAATTTTTTAGCTCCGCGCATCTGTTGATCTGTCGACGCTGAGCATTCGTCATCGCACGTCGCGTGTGGAATTCACCATCAGTCGTCGTCCGAACATACGCCCTGACGATTACGTTCTATCGAGTGGCGGCTTATCCAGTTAAACCAATTTTGACTTGTCAGTGAGTCATTCCATTTTTTCTAGAGCGTCTTCTTTTTATTTGTACGCATACCCTTTTGTACTGTTTTTTTCCTAACAGTGCTTTGTCCATCTTCTTGTTACTAGAAACAATGCCTGAGGACACTGTGGAGTTTGACGTCAAAACAGAACACAGTGTTGCTTTAAAATTACCCGAATACAGCGCTCAAAATCCTCGACTGTGTTTTCATCATATTGAGGCCGTTTTCACCACCATGCGGATAAAATCAGAGGGAATGAGATTTTCATAGCTGTTGCAAACCCTCTCTTTTGATGTCGCAGCGGAAGTGGGAGATCTGTTGGAATCAGTCTGATCCGATTTCCCCCATACGGTTTTAAAGGACGTCATCATAAAACGGACTGGGAAATCAAGGGCTAAGCTATTACAAGACTTGCGTAATTCAGTCGGTCTGGGTGATCGGGCTCGCGGAAGATTGATGGTGCCATCCTGAAGCAATTGTGGACGAAAAGGCTGCCATCTGCAGTACAACACATTTTGGCCTCCATGGATGAGGACAGCTCAAACGAAAAATTAACGGTCCTTATGGACTAGGCGTCGGAATCTTTTCCTTCACAATCGGGGTGTGCCGCAACCACATTCGTTCCCACATTAGCTCCTTCAGTCCCAACTGATGCTAGTCCAAAGCTTTTGATAGATAAAATGTGCCACCCTATGGACAGCGTGACTGTGCATATCAACGAGCTGAGGAGGCACCCACCCGGAAGCCGTGCACGATCTAACTCTCGCGGTCTCACAAAGTGGTGTCGGTACCACCAAAACCCTCGACACAAAGCGAAGAAATGCACACAAACGTGTATATTCCGAACTTGCAACACAAAACCGTCAAACCGGCAGGTCAGCCAGTAACGGTGACGACTGTTGCTGGCCCAGCAGATGCTAGCCGTCTGCTCTATATCAAGGATTGACCGAACGGCTTGCGGTTCCTCGCCGGTACCGGGCCGAGCTCGGCGATATTTCACCGCAACCAGATAATCGACTTCAGCCTGGCCAGTACACTTTATACTCCGCGAATTAAAGTCGCGTAAAAACTTTCGGGGAACGCTCACTCACTTTTGACCACGGTCTCTAGCGACGTTTTCAATGGATATTCCTGAAAACCGGTGTTCGCACGGCATTCATCGGTGCCGCTTTCCTGTCTCATTTGAACCCTTTTGTTGATATCAGGAGGCGTAAGCTAATTGAGATCACTACCGCCTACACGGTAAATGGCAGTCAATCGACGATCGCATCAATCGACATCCGGCTTGCTCTTCCATCATCACCGTCTTCCACAGCACTGCTGAAGAATTTTCCTTCGTTAACTCGCCCGTGCTCACATGCCGAGACGGTTAAGGATAGTGCGGAACGTCGTATTACAACACGCGATCCTACGGTCTTCTCTCGTCCACGCCGTTTACATCCTGACAAACTCAAAATATGCAAGGTTGAATTCAAACATGCCTCAATCATGCATAGTTCAATCTTCAAACAGCTCCTGGGCGACACCACTACACACGGTACCTAAGAAATCTTCGGGCGATTGGCAATCTTGCGGTGATTACCGTGCTCTCAACAACTGCGCAACCCCGGAAAGGTACCCTGCAACGCATACCCACGATTTTTCTCCATGAATCGCCAGCGCTACTATTTTCTTTAAATTAGACAATACGAGCCTATTGCCACATCCCGTTACCGAAGAAAACATCCCGAGACAGCCATTGCAACAACTTTTGGGCTTTTCGAATTCACAAGGATGCCATTCAGGCTTCGTAATGCGGCTCAAATGTTTCGAAGGTTCATGGACCAAGTACTGCGTGGATTCCTTCTCTTATACGTCTATACTGACGACGTCTTGATCGCTAGCCTTTCGAACGAGGGTCACTCATCTCATCTTCATGCCGTTTCGATTGTATCGCGCAATATTATGTTAAAATCAACATCGATAAGTGTGTCTATGAAGTTGTTCCATTAGATTTCCTGGGACATCGCATCAAACAAACCTGCATCACACCTCTGCCAGATGAGGCTGAGTCTATCTTGACTTCTCTGACTCTCACTACGATGATCATACTCCGACGATTTCTGGACATACTCAGCTGTTATCGGCGTTCAATTCCCAACTGCGTGAACATTTTAAAATCTCTGACGGACCTGGTTGACTCAAAACGCGAGTCCGTTTAGCTCCCACTAGAGGCCACAGTAGCTTTCTCAGCCTCAAAGAAAGCATTATCAAGCCACTAAACCAAGTTTTATTAGTTGATATCCAAACGCCTATCTCCTTCTTACAACAGATGCATCAAAAGCTGCTATTGGCGCAGTCTCAGAACAATCCGTGAATGGTTACAAGCAACCCTAGACCTTTTTCTCCCAAAAGCTGCACAGATGAAGTACAGTACCTTTGGACGTGAGCTGCTGGCCATTTATTTGGCGATCCGTTACTTTTGAAACCTTTTAGAAGGCCAACACTCTGCTGTGCAAACCGACCAAAAACTCTTGATATTTGCTTTCCGTGCCAAACCTGGTCGTTACTCCCAGCATGAAATCAGTCATTTGGACTACGTCTCCCAGTTCACTACGGATATCCGACACCTACGTACTGACACCACTATCGTTGCTGGTGAATTATCACGGCCTTATGTCAACTCAGTCCAATCGCCACCCTCCAATCTGGCTGAAATGGCCACTGCCAAGTAGTTCAATGAGCACATGAAGGAAGTCTCCACTTCTAAATCCCTCAAATTGTCTATTGTCGCTCTGCCAACACAAACTGGTGACATTCTGTGCGATATTTCAAGGGACACACCTAGACCCTTTGTCCCACTTTCTTACCGACGTAAGTTTTTAGATGAGACCCAACTGTGAGGAATGTTGAGACATGCTGTGTCTGTTGCTGGTTCGAATCCAGCAGAAGCCTTGATTTTTCACGCTTGGGTCTCATCTAAAATCGTAAACCTGTCACAATACTTATAAGTAGTACAATTTCTATGCTCAGCAGTGGCGTTGGTGGATTCCAGCGTGAACTGTTTGAGAAATCCTGCCGGGGCAGTCGATCCCCTGAATCATTTGGTGGATTCCATATGAGACAGTGGGACGGGTGGGTAACAGAGTCCAAATGTGAAATTTCCGAGCTCCTGGTGTGGCTTCGTAGCTTAGCTGGTAGAGCGCTTGCCGCGTTGAGGCATGCTGAGTCCGTCGCTGGTTCGAATCCGGCCGAAGCCCTGACTTTTCACAGTTGGGTCTCATCTAAAATCATAAATCTGCCAAACTACTCATTAGTAGTACAGTTTTTAATCATTTCCAAATGTTTATCTCACGCTGGAAAATGAGGGACACTGAAGTTCATTGCACAACGTTTTGTTTGGCCCTCTATAAACAAAGACGTTCGCCTCTGGTCACAACAGTGTGCCGAGTGCCAAAGGAGTAAAGTACACGAGCATAAGGTTACCACACCTTCCACATTCTCCTAGCTGGAGGTCCGTTTTTTCCATGTACACCTGGACATCGTTGAACCTCTACCACCCTTCAGTGACTGTACGTATGCACTGATCACAATCGCTTTTTTTACCCGTTGGCCTTTATCTGTACCCATCAGAGATGTTTCACGAAGATGGTTGCTAAAACCTTATTGAAGTATTGGATCGCGAACATTGGTGTGCCATCTATAAGCATTACGGATCGAGGTACCCAGTTCCAGTCTTCCATTTCTCGCAACTTTATGCAGTTACTGGGTTGTTCACAAATTAAAACGACAGGATACCATCCTTGCGCTAATGGTTTCGTCGAGCGTTTTTACGGGCAACTAGAAGCCTCGATAACAGCCCAGTCTGACGCAACGAAATCGACCGAGCGTCTACCACTCATTCTCCTCGGAATCTGGTCTACGGTTAAAGAGGATGTAGGCTGTAATGCCTCTGAATTAGTTTACGACACCCCGGAGGAGAAATGATTCAATCGCCAACACGCAGACCCAGGTACAGATTACATTTCACGTTAACGAAAACACATGTCCAGCCTTCGTTTCACACCAACCCGTCGAAACTGGAGTCCAGAAGAAAAATCTCCGGGTTTGCTCACGTGCAAATGTGTGTTTATGCGCCAGTACGCCCTCAGGAAACCGCTGCAACCACGATACTTTGGCCATTCAAAGTGAAAAACTCTTGATTGTTGAAATATTTGGACGAAGCGAATCCGTATCCATTGATTGATTGAGACTAGCCTACGTAGAGCAGGGTGTTGACTCACCTGCCTCGATAATGACCGAAAACAACTCCTCCCCACCCCCAACACTATTACATCTATCTACAGTTCAGCATCCTTGTGTTTTTGAACAGCGCATCACACGTAGAGGAAGGTTTGTGCACGAACCGAAACACCTAACAGATTACGATACGTGACATGGCTGTCGAACGTTTGGTTTGTTTTCTCGTCACTGCTGTTCTTTATTCGTACTTTTAACCCACAAGCACTCTGGCGAGACAGTATTGTAGTGTCTACAGTTCGTAGTTAAATTTAATTAATTTTTGCACATATCGTTTCCTTAACGTCATCTGTACACTTGTTTGAAAGCATCATCATTTTTGGATTTGACTGTCATCAACAATAAAACGGGAGTTACCGCCTGCCATCCCTGTCTTCTCCGCACTGTGAAACTTCCGTTTAGCTCCGTGTATTCGTTGCTATATTATCAACCACAGTGACTTCTCCAGCGAATACACTTTAAGTGTTTTAGGGTTGCTCACATCCGTCACTTTCGGGGACAGCATTGGTGCCATAAGCGTAAAAAGTTGTGTAAACGAACCAACCCAAGCACGGCGATTTTTCAAGGATCCTAGCCTCAATTTTTCAAAATTTGAGGAGGCTTAGGTCGAAGTTTCACAAAAAGCACACAACAGACAGGTTTGATTGGTTTTGAGAATGTGAAACAAAGCAGGTGCCTGAGGCTGACCGGTTTTACAACTAGCAAAATTATACAATTTGATACTATTTTGAGAAATGCCACAACCTAAAGACGTAGACGGTGAAAAATAGTCTCTTCTGTTGCTGAAGAATGTACGGCATCTTTAAGCTTTGTTTTCAACGTCACAGAAGCTCAAAAACCTCAAAGGGGACTTGCTTCGGAATGATCGCTTGGAACGCAATGAGGTTGCTAAGCAACTACTATTGTGGTTGAAGTCTCTGGGTTTTTGAGCGGTTCTTCAAAAGCTCCATTCATTCCAGAGACACTCACTGTTTATGGTCCATATACACGAAGCGGCTGATTCAGCTATTTTCAGGTAATATTCAGCGAACTCTACGCAAAGCAGACAAGTTTTTAAGAAGCAGTGTGAGGTTGATGGCAGTCCGCCACATATCCGTGCCTTCACCAACACCCGGTCATCATCCGATGGACACGACGGCGATCTGCTCATAAAAGGCCACAAGCTGTTCAGATCTGATCGAATCCTTCAAAAATAACATCGTCTACAAAAGTGAGAATTCCATTCAGCCTGTGTTTCTACTGTTCAACTGTGTGTATATATGGATCAGATGTCCGATTGTTTGGAGCGCTAACCCAACAAAAGTATACCAAAATTCAGTAGTAAACTCTAACGAAACAGATGGTCTTGCAACCCATCTATTTAACTTTACAGTCAACCAAGAATGAACGTGGTACTGATTAGATTGTATTATTGACTTCGACAAGTTACTGCGTCAGAGGCTTTCCAGAAAGCTACACAGTTTTAGACTGGATGAGAATGCCTTATACTGGTTATCCGCATCTGTGTGATACGAAGAGCGACCCGTCGACTTCGGATTATTCATCTCCCCTTTGCTGGTTGTGGTCAGTGAGATGTCTCACAGTTAGGTTTTCGACCATCTTCCTTTCTCACTCCACGTTAGTAAGACTACTGATCTTATGAAAATGCCATCTGATGATTGCACATGAATGGTGTAGCTAACAAGCTCGTTTTCGGTTATTCATCATCAGGCCAGTTACATAACATTTATATAAAACAGAGTTGTCAGGGCTAAGCGAACAAAAACCATTAGCAAGTTCAGGTGAGGTCTGACATTTCATAGGCAGACACGGAGACAACATTTTGACACGATTATATCACAATTGTGACGCAAGCGGAACCATGGCGTTTTGATCGGTCGTGGTGTGGGTGGTTGGCCGTGGCAAATTCAACGCCTGAATAAAGCGATTCTGAGTGCACACAGGTGGATTATTCAGTCGAATTCCGATCGCTTCAGCTGTTACCAAAATTCGGCATCTGACAGCCTCTAAGTGAATACTGTTGACTAGGTAAGTCGGACGATGAAAGGAGGTCAGGTTGACAGTATGATTCTGTCAGCCCTGTGCAACAATTGCGCTGGTAATCGTCTTGGTGCCGCAGCTATTAGTCCAGGCTGGATGTTGCTCACGGATACGTTTAGATGAGCGTCTGGTAGTGCGACCCACGTAACTAGTTCCACAGGAACAAGTAAATGAGTATATGCAAAAGGAAGCCGCAGATGCGGACACTTTATTCTTTAACCGTAAACACAGGGCTGGAGTAGATTTGAAACAAACATGTAGGTTGGCAACATAGAATGTTCTATTGATAGCAGTATTAAGTCTCCTAGTGATTGTTTCGGCAAGTGTATCCCCTTTGAATGGTGGTGAAATAAATACGGCCTTCTTTTCCGCTAGGGTCATCTTATCTTGTTTCTCGCAACGTTCCACGGTCTTGTCTACAAAACGTTCTGGATGGCCATTTTATGAGAACAGTGTGCGTAGAAACGTTAGTTTATCGGAGACCGTATCCCATGTACATATTCTCATGACTCTATTGGTCAAGCAGTTTATGAGATTTCCCTTCTGCCTTAGAGGAACAAAGCAGCTGAAGTGGATATACTGCCCATTCCAGGTCTCTTTTCTATAGATTTTACGTTGAATCGATCCATCAGCACGACGCTGGATGAGTGCGTACAGGAAAGGTAGTTGATCGTTACGTTCAGCTTCTAGTATGAATGTTACGTTTGTGTGGGCCGAGTTGTAAACGGCTAAGATATCCGTTGGATTAGCATGTTCGCCAACTATACATATATCATCCACGTATCGCTTGTAAACATTGAATCCACGAATGATTCCCTCTAACTGGTCATTCTCCAGCTTTACCATGAAGGTGTCCGCAGAAAACGGCACCAACTGGGATCTCATTGGCACACCAGATATTTGTCAATAGATTTCCCTATCGAATTTAAACTGTATTTATGAGTACAAAAGTACAACCGCTGTTTCGGTTCTGGTGACTGTATACGAACATCTAGTTCATTAACCACAATATAATCACACAAATAATCTACCGTTTCTTTCAATGGAACATTTGTAAACAGGAACGATAAGTCTAAGGAAAGCATTTGTTGTCCGGTTAGGTTTAGCCCGCTGATTGTGGTAATGAATTCAAAGCAGTCTCGAAGGCTATGTTTCGACAGCTTCTTCCTGGTGGGTTCAAGGAGATACGATGCATATGAAATGAAATTATGGAGAGTAGTATGCACCCCAGGGAGATCAAAGGTCTGGCTGGGAGGACAGAACCAGATTTGGGTGTGGTCAAAATTATGTACCAGCAAATGTGTGGTGATGTGCGCTGGTTCAGTTGATGCTGTCATATTCATCTGTTTGTCCGGATGAAGAGTGCTTCTTTCATTGCTCACCAGGCAATCCTCGGTTTCCTAATTTCTAAGGCTAGCAAGAATTACAACAAACTACCATAAGAAGCTTTAGTGAGTTGCTAATGACTATCCAACATCTTCATATATTGACATGTAATATTCTCCACAAGTTCTTTACTGTGTTGGTAAGGGCCTAATTTTAGTATAAGTCTAGGCATATCTGTCGTGTTTACCATACTGCAGACTGTAGTTTATGTGAACCCCCAACTGTTGCACAGTTTGACGTGACTATCATTCTCACAGAATCCGAACTGAGCGGATGTATATTCACTGTATATTTTGGCAGTTACGGATAAAACCTATTGTAGACTGGCGTGTCCCAGTTACCTTGTTCCTTACGGCATTTTTCACGTGAGGACGGAATCCTACCTAATTGACATGACATCCTTGAGTGGAGTTTTGGCCCAAAATCATAATGCTCATGCAGTTTGTTGCACACTTTCAACGTAGCTTAGTACGCCATAGTTTCAGCTTAGTTTTTCAACACACTTGATATTCATCATCTCTCTTACGTAACATACCTCTTACTTACCATCTGGCCTTCTACTCAGCTTCATTGTGCGACTGTCATCTCACATTCATATAACCTGACTCACTATCCCCTTTATTGGTATCTGATTCCTTTCCACCTCGCGATTACTAATTGAGGACTTTTATTTCAGTCCAAAGATTGATCCGGTTTCGGAATCTAAAGAGAAGAACTAGTTCACTATAAACTTGCTTGGTTACGACCGACTGCTTCCCTTTTCCAATGACCGTGTGCTCGCAAGACTGACTACAAGAAGTACTCCCAACCTTTTGATTCCACCTGAATCAGAACTTCGTCCCTTCTCTTCTTGCGTCTACTGAGGGTAGATATAGAAGAAATTGAAACATTTGATGACTACACTGAACAACCACCTGCACGTTGTACAAAATGAATTGGATTTGTTGAACTGTCATCCCTTTCCGTGAGAACCATGAAAGACTAAGGTTTGATGACTGTGGCAGCCAGCTGACCGCTTTAAACCTGCAAACGATAGAAAAGTAAATAGATTGCGTTGCCTAGCGTGAATATGACTCAATTGACAGATGCAGCGACAATTAAAGTACCCGCAAAAAGGCTTAACAAAGACAAACCACCAGTAATTTTATCTACGTTTGATTATTTCTGAATAGTTTAATGACCAATGCAATGAGGCTAAGGATGTTGGGAGCTTAAGGGTTTTAAAGTTTCATAAGTTGTATATTTTCAACTCACTGCTGATGGAAGATAACGGATCGTTGAGTGAACCAATCCACGCATGCGCACAGAACGGAGGCACCTCAACCACTCTGAAATGGCCCAATGATCTGTGATATTTTCGAGAAGGCTGAAATACTTTTCATTAATAAGTCAACATTCCGTGGTTGATTTGAATCTTTCCATAGCCAAATATCGTCTCTTGTGTGAGTGAGGTCAGAATACAGTTCGTTTCTGTGCACTGCACTACTCACTGTTTGTTCCCAGTGCCGTCTTTCTAGCGTTACTAACTTGGTAAATATCGCTTAAGATGAAGGTATCATCATCATCATCATCATCATCATCATCATCATCAT
>QNGE01004700.1:0-28646 GCA_008508345.1 Paragonimus westermani | reverse complement strand
CTGAGCGCAGAGGTCAGGGTTGCGCAATCGGATGCTGATGGCTTCGGCAACGGTCAACATTCGAAATCTCACCATTTTTGATCGATTCTTTGGCACTCGGTGGACAATCCGAAAAGCATCTTTCTTACTGACAGAATGATTGGTTGCTCACTTGACCGACTCCAATAAGGCGAGTTGCACATATCTAGAATGGGCCTCAAAGGCACGCCTACTTTATGCGCTTCGGGCAGACCGTATAATCTGGGGATTATTGTTCCAGTGGGACGGATACGCTCGGCCACTTTCGAGCGTATCATGCTCTGGCTAAATGGCTTGCCGGTCTGCTGGAACCCATCAGGTTGGAACTGGCAAAACACAGCCTCCGCGATACGTTACACTTCATTGACGCAATCCAAGACCTGAACCCAAACAACCAAAGAATGTTCTCACTCGACGTTGCCTCGCTATTTACCAACGTGCCTCTAAAAAAGACAATTGACTACTTGTGCGATTACATCGAGCGTAACAACANTAACAATAAACACGTGGGCATCCCAAAAGATGAACTAAGAGAACTGCTGGTGCTGTGTACAAGTAACGTTCAGTTCTTGTTCAACAATTCGATCTACTGACAGAGAGATGGAGTGGCAATGGGCTGGCCTCTAGTTCCCCTGTTGGCTGAAGCTTTCGTGTGTTAATTTGAGATTAACCAATTGGGTGCAGTCATCGAACAATTTACACTTTGTAAACGCCAGGCTGATGATATTTTTTACGTCATCAGCGAGAATGCTAACATGGAAAGAGTTATGGCAGCTTTTAACTCCGCTCATAGCAGTGTTAAATTCACCAAGGAGTCGGAGAACAATGGTGGAATAAATTTTTTGGATGTTGGTATAGTAAGAAGGGAAGATGGTTCAATCCGACAAACTGTGTACAGAAAACAGACTTGGAGTGACCAGTACATTCACTTCGCAGTGTTGTTCCGCTAAATCAAAAGCGAAACCTCATAAGATGCCTAACGGGTAGAGCGTTAGAGATCTGCACCTATGACACGTTACAAGCTGAGCTAGACTTTCTACAAGAAGTGTCCATGCAGAATGGCTACCCAATGCGTTTCATTCAGATGGCGATGCAGGAGATAGAGTTGAAAATTTAGCCACCCTCTGTGAATAAGAAACTTGTGTTTATTAGTCTTCCGTTCAATGGAGATCCCATGGCCGAAATTATCTCCAGAAAACTAAGAAAGTCAGTCGAAACAACCTACCTTGCCGCTCAATTGTGTATCAATTTCCGTTCAACACCCCTCATCATGTCGCAACTCAAAAACAAACTTCCATGTTTTACAACCAATTATTGTGTGTACTCATTTGTTTGCTCGTGTCGAGCATCATATATTGGTCGTACTACAAGGCGATTGTCGGACAGAGTGCGTGAACACCATCCTGCGTGGTTGAACGGTGGTGTGATTAAAACGGTTTCAAGCGCGATTGTTGCTCACTTGACCGACTCCAATCATTCTGTCAGTAAGAAAGATGCTTTTCGGATTGTCTACCGAGTGCCAAGGAATCGATCAAAAGTGGTGAGATTTCGAATGTTGACCGTTGCCGAAGCCATCAGCATCCGATTGCGTAACCCTGACCTCTGCGCTCAGAAGAAGTTCGTGCGGACACTTAACCTCCCCTGGCCCACAATCAGTCAGGCCCATGATTCGGAACAGTGATCACGTAACTGATAACAAACATGTCGTCCTTAACCTATATTGACCGTTTATCTGACTCACATTAGTCACTGTTTTCATATTTATTGTGTTGTAATTAGCCTGATGATCAAACACAGAAAACAAGTCTTGTTCGCTACTCTGTCGTTCTCATGACTTCAATGGGTATTTTCGAACGAATCTACGGAAATGTTCTGTCTCACATGTAATCTATCGAATCACTTGCAGCTGTGGTGACGTTTATACCGGCAGAGCAAATCGGTGCCTACGACAAAGAATGGCTGAACGTATGCACGCGATGGCACAACATGAAATGACAACCGAGCGATTGTGACTAAATCCGGCCTCATCTATTGCAAAGCTCATCATTGAAGCAGGTCACGTTTGTGACCTTATCAACCAGTTTCAAGTGTTGTTGCGTAATTGGAATCCGAAGTTGCTTGCTTACTCCGAGGCAGTGTTAACCACTACTTGTCGTCCGGCCTTGTGTGTGCGTGTACAAAAACGCTGACTCACGCAGTTTGTCTGCCCTGGAAGTGATGACCGTATTTGTTCCATGCAGACTTAACCGTTGACTGTTTCTACTGTTGTTGCTATCCCGATGTCCTTAAATTCTACAGTTTTACGTTCGTGACTGAAGAGAGTAGGTGAAGTGTTAACATCTTGTGATGTCTTCTGTTGTTGATATGTCGACCCAAATTAAGCTTGAAGAGGGCCTTTCGGATGTTACGCAACAAAAATCGAAGGCTTCTTCGGTTCTCAGAGGCTACAGCAACTAGCAAATGGAAGCCACGCTTCGGCCTACAGAAGTACTTGCTCATCAGTACCAGATTGCCCTGATAACTGATGTGCATGGATGTGTGTGAGTGTGCGTATGTTTGTGTGGCTGTTGATTTTGTAGTTTAGTTTCACATTGTCCATTGAGCTTTGTTACATAAACCCACAGACTGCAGTACGTTGCTGTTGAGATGCAGCGAAATGTGCTCGACAGTTGCATTTTGCATAAGCTCCTTCTGATTTATCCGTTTTGGACATTTTTGCGAACAATTAGCATGAAATTATTTGAGGTGTATGGACACTTTTGTTAACCATGTGCTTGTATTATCATCTTGTTTGCATGGGCTTCCTATCACCTCAACTTCTCTCTGTCGATCCTGAGTAATTATCCTCCCCGTGATGACTTGTCCTAACTTCATGAATCCTTGGCACAATTCCGCGCCGTCCCTTCCAGACAGTTATATCTCCACTTCCGACTCATAATTTCAAATTGATCGAAACCTGCAAGGTAAGGTGTGTATGCGACCCTCTCTCACCACGAGGTAATCAGCTAGTAGCCGGTCAGACCTCAGTCTAGGTTTGTGTAATGGGATGGATTGGCCAAACGCATCGATACGAAGTCAACCATTGATTCGCAGACGACTAAGGCCAATCAGTGGCGAACACACGAACAGACTTGTGTCAGCGCGGGGATCAATCAGCACAGCACGCTGCTCGAGTGTTGGGTTTTGTTATAACGAGGACCGGAGTAAAACAAGTTGTTTAAGTGCGTCACGCGTTAAAACAAACGAGCTACAAGCGGAGTCGAGCCGACTAATGCGGAAGCGAAAGCGTCAGCACCAATCGTGATTCTTCATTTTACTGATGCGTCTAGTCTACAAAATAACCAATAGGAACTCAGTAAAGTAAGATCTGCTTTGTGTCACGAAGACTGACTTTTGCTTTCGTTCCGGAAGGTAGCGATCCTTAACAGTTTCCATGCGTCAGATATTCGATGAATTAACTCGCACATTCGCAGTCGGAAAGGTCGTCAACAATAGACAGAATTGCAACTGAAGACACACAGGTGCTATGGTTACCAATGTATAGACAACGTTCACGATTATTTAGCCTGTATACTTCCTTATTTTCAATTGGGAATCAATTTAGTGACTGGGCGCAAAAGTTTAATAAATCAAGGTTAAACACGTTTAAAATGAACACCAACTAAGTCTGGTTGCTGTCAGCAATCGATAAACAATGAGGATGTTAGTACACACGACCACTGGACGTATTCGTCTGCCTTTAGCTTGTATCTTTCATGTAGATGAACTTTCGGAATGCGATTTTGCTCACGTCAATGTGATTGCAGACGGGAACTAGTGATGGTAATTTGTGGCTGTCAAATGTGGTTGCACAATCTAGATGACACAACAATCTTTTGATATATGTATTGATTTGTTTATATCGGGTGGTAACAACTTGTAAATAACGATAAAGTGAAGCAACGATTATCCGAAAATTGGTTTCAAATAGGTTCAACCACTTACTGCCTAACAGCACACTGAAAGAATGGGACTATATACCACGGAAGTCACGGTAGGGATTGTGACCCTAAACCGTTGCCCCTTATGAATAAACGTGCGACGTGGGTTACATCAGCCCACATTTTGCAGTTAGGGGCAGCCAACAATACGGTAACAGATGGAGATTGATTGCGCCTGTTGCGCTGCAGTCCCTGCGATCCGCAATCCTTCCGTACTAATACGGACACAAACAGAGTATGCTCTTTCTTGATGCAGGTCTGCATGATCGTCAGGTTGTGTGATCATGAAGTAGGTCATCTTGTTACGCCTACAAATCTGTAGGTCAAACTGAGGACTGAAAGCACTTGGAAAGTCGCACACACGGAGTTTATTCGCGCGACTTCGTTAACATGACTGATCGCAGAGTATGCACTAATAAATCCAACGGTTGTACATTTGTTAGATAAATTACAACTGATGCCTATTGGCTAAAACTGGTTCTAAAAAACACAAAATTGTGGGTGACAAAATGATAAAGCAGGATCATTGGATGCAGTCTGTCAGAAATGGTTAAATTAGGATGGAGTTATCTGCTTTGTTAGTAACAGGTTGACTCACCCTAGTGCAGTGAATATCGCCTGACTTTACCGCTGACTTCCATTCACAGTTCATTGCGAAATATATACCATAGAAGCCAGCATATGTTTGACAAACAATTTGCCAGTCACCGCAATTCCTTCGTTTACTCTGACTGTGCGTATTGTTTCAATACGGTTCGCAATTCGCCAGTCGATTTCAATTCAACCGTAAATGGTGCTAAAACTTTTGACGTTTTTTCTGTTGATTTCGAAATTTCCCACCCTACTGCTCTAATGCCGCTGGTGCATTTTCTGCTCAGCTTAACTGTTCCAGCTTTGACAGATTCGGTACCTCTTAAATCAAAACACCCAGTCATCCTATACTTCAAGATGGGTAGATTTTTGGTTATCAAAAACACCACAACCCTGTCAAGAATGACTGCCAAAAATGCGAATTATAGGGATTGAATGAAAGTGGATCTCCCAGATTTTTAATTTAAAAAAACACAGAGGCATAAAAATCATTCGCCTACAAGCTGGAAATGATTCACGTTTAGTTGTTGCTCTCGCGTTTCCGTAGATCTTTAACGGGTCCTTTTCGAAATGACGCATCACGGTCGAGTTTTTGTACAGCTACTTCTCGTAAGTAGTGCGTATCTGTACCACTGCTGAGTTTGAACAGCGGTCACGCTTTCATGAAGCAAACTGGTTAGCCATTGTATTATCATCCACTGGATGCTAAACAATCTTCTTTTGTGAGTAATTACTCAGTCGCTTTGATAGGAGACGTATAGGTAAGGGTTCGAATGACTTCAACCGAAACTAGCAGGTCGCTTTTCGGTCAACCGCATCGTCGTGTCAAATCCGTCACACCGCCTCCAGTGGACTTGACCATACGAGTTCTTCAATTAATTTATTTAACCTCTCATGAATGCATTCAGGTCAATTGCCTCTTTAATTTGTTGTACCTAATGTGCAACCTGTCCCGACACTGATACCCCTTTCACCCAAGTTTCAAAGGTCAATGTGAGTTGTACAGGCAGTCATGTCTATTCGAACAGCGCCCAACATGGAACGCCCGAAGTAGTGAGCGGTTCCAACTTTGTAAGTAACGTTAGTGTCAATGTCACTAACACATTGAACTGTCTAGTGTCTTGGAAGATCGATGGCCACAAACACAACCAGTCGGATTCTGTCACAAAATTCTCTGTGACGTATCAAGAGGAATGTTTATTCAATGCTGCACAGTTTGTTGAAAAACATCCTGTCAAGATAACACCACACCAACTAGATAACATATAGTCCTACAGTGAGGACTTTCGACTCCAAGACTTGTCCAGCTTCATTCAGAAAACGAAGTACAAGTCATAACATACAGGCTTCCACTATCTCAAGTGGTGGTCCGCAACAGTTAACGTCGTTTCTACTGCGCTATCGGGATTTTGATGAGTTCCAACGCTTTGTTATCTGGCTTCTGTTACACACGTATTTGGCACTCCGCTGTTTGCTTATTATGTGCGTTTTTAATGATGTTGTCAACCTTTCGATTACGGGTAACCTTCACGCCAATATACACTTTTTAAATCAAAACGATATGCACCACAGACGGCCACTAACAAAAGCCCAACTGGATGCAAGGTGTCCCCAAATCTCAAGGCTGCGATCAAGCATGAATGAAGGCCAATTTTAAATTACGAAACTCCTCAACATTTCACCGGAAATTTACATCATAAGAATGTCAGTCTCCCGGATATTTAAAATGCATTAGAATTCTAGTCCATTAAGGTGTCGTGAAAGGTGTGTGCTTGAAGCAGCTTGTGCCTATGTCTGCTGCTGCGCATGCTTCCTTGCCGTGAGCAGTCAAGTCCCCTGGTTTCATCAGCAGAAGAACAGTGGGAATTATATGTCTCAATAAGCAGCAACACACTTGTGTATTAATGATTAATCACATCACCGTTATTGAACGACTGGTTCTAAGTGATACCTAGTACACGAATCGCCCTACCTCCCCACACTGGTCTTAACACCGGCTTCCTAATGATTACACGTCTTGGTTAGTAGTGACCACGAGATTCGAACCCCAATGACGTTATCCCCAGTAGGACAGTCAAAGGGAGTGAGGAGTGTTGAGTGAAAGTTGGAAAGCGAACAACAGTACCGACCGTCATGTCTCAAGGAATTTATCACCCGTGGTTGGTACAGAAGCAACGCTACACAAACGCATGTTTCATACGGTCGCAGTTGATGGGGGGTGGGGGGTTTCACACATGTTTATTTTGAAAAACAGGATGTAAAGTCTATTGAAGCTGGTCGCTTGGTCCAATCTTCGGCTCCTCCTTGCGGTTGAACCACTTTCATATGTGCCACCACTAAGACGATAGAGATCACCAGCCTTTGTTTACCGGGTCCATCATCTACTTCGGCCTCCACTATGTCTGTTGCCCAGTTAAAGTTATTCTCGTAACTTATCTGACAACTCCACAGAGGCCCCGGTGCACCGTTTTGTGTTGTGCATCATTATGCTCCAGTCGCTTATGGTGTATAATTATACCAAGACCATCGCTAGTATAAATATACTTCATTTGTGATTCAGGTGATAGCTGCGAAAAAGTTTTCCCTCAACGTATGGATTATACGCACCAAATCTAACACGAATGAAGCCATATATTGGTGTTGTGTAATTGTTAGCCTTTAAAGAACCGCAATGGGAATAGGATAAGATTACAAGAAAATTATGATACTCTAAATTTCATCTACGTCATGTAAGCTTTGCCTGTAACGTCACAGTGAAACAGTGGTTACAAGGAATGCACTGGGGATAAGTCAGCATGCGCTTTGTCTGAAACGTTAGTTGAATCCGATGGCCAATCGCTGGTGACGAGGCCGATTTGATACAAATGTATAAATAATGTGGTAGAGTATTTTTCAACTTAATAAGCGGTAGCGTTTTCCTTTTTCTAATATCGAGGTCAGTGTGTGCGTTTTAGATATACGCGCGCTTACCTCAGGTTTCCAGCAGTACCGTTCCTGCTAACTTCTCCGTAAACGGTAGTGTAACTATTTCGAAAGCACGGCTCGTCTGATCTTCCAAAGTTATTAGGACTTTGGGATGTCTCTATAGAACTTTTTATACCAGTTCAACGATACATGGCCCGGATAATGTGCTGGAAGAAAATAGAGAGTAAGTTGTGGACTGTTCGTTCACTGCACGCCATTAGCATAGTACAATGAGATACTCTGGTTGACTGTGCCTCCTTCATAAAAACTCACGTTCATCCATGTATTTGATGAGTTCGTCAGGATTTTGAATTCTCTTCGAGGGAATGACAATCTAAAGCCCATATTATTAATCACTTGTAAGATATCCGCACAAAATTTAGTACGAATGAAGTTGAACAGTTTGGGCGTCGTGTTTAACATGTTATGGACGAAAGGCCATTGAGGGAGCACCCAGGACAAAGTAACAGGCAGGCTATTTGTTCGCACGGAATGAGGTCTCTTTTCCAAGCGTACAGGCCACAACAATTCACCTGAGATGCATTCAATTGAGTTGTGTCTCTTTCTGTTAATCTAATCGTTGAAGCGAATTCGATTAGGGGGACACTAAGTGGTCATTTCCGTTGCTTTCGATGCCGTGGTCACTAATGCTGAACCCGCGGATTGCTGCATATTACATATGAAAATGCTTAGTTATGAAAGGATGCAGAGAACTCTCCCGATTGAACAATACTTAATCAGACGGTTGCCTATCAGATAAGCTTCAGACGACTACAGGAAGATGGATTAGTATAGTTTATTTCCGAACACCAACGTTATCCTGAATATGACTATGGCTCTAGCAACGCTCTCATATACCGACAACAACTGGCATGTTGAAATTAGATCACCATCGACAGAACCGTATATCTACCCGAAAGTATCACCAGTCATCACTCTGACTTAGTGATCTTGACAGGACGACCATGTATGTAGTTCCCGGAGAAGAACGCCTCAAGACCGCTCGACACCAGTTTGGGAGAAAAGCAGCTTGACACAGAGACACACAACCTTGTCGCGTATTGCAGAAAGACGACCTCTTTGAATTATTGCATATTAAGAGTTTAAACTGGAGAAACAAGCTTAATGAACAGCTGTAAACAACTTCTAGAAAATCTTAACGAAAAAGAAACAGTTGAAGAATGAAGTGCTACTTTCTTGTACCGGAAAAGAAGCGGTGGAAGGTAATTCTACGAGAATGCGTGTGGACTCGGTGAAACCTCTTGGTTTTACCCAAGGCGTGTGCAGTCAATCGAGTACAACGAGAAAATGATACCTTGATCAATGCTTGAAAGTACGAACAGAAACGGGATGAGATGAATTTGTATGTACCAATGTGACCTTCATAGCTTTTACGAAGTAGATACTAAATCGTCTACCATGAGGTATTACTATTAGCAAAAAATGCACTTTATTCAATGGAAGAATTGCTTTCTGGACAACGAAAGCTGAATTTTTGGCTACTTTGCGTATATAAACGTAGGACAAATAACGGCCTTAAACACAAACTATGAAATTATGGAACTACACAATGAAAATCGAGTAGAATTTAAGAAAATCGATCACACTGGGTATCACTTTTGAAAAATCTGTATTGATTTAGTTTTAATGATCATTCAATCACAGGAAATCTGGGCCTCTGTAGAAGTCGGGATGATTAAGGAGTTATGGGAGAAAAGCAAGACGGAATACATACAAATAAATTTTAGTGCCGGGATCTAATGAAAGACAGAAATGCATCAATAAGAGATTAGATAAAACAGGTGGGTTGTGTCAGATAACATTTTTCTTAAAATGCTGACACTGTTAAATAAGGAGAAACAATGAAATCAACAAACTGTTTGGGGGGTTATTACTGCAACGAGACAGATGTTTTGGGATTTCATCAAAAGTGCAAATTACTTCTCTAACAAACCAGAAAAGAGGGCGGGATAACAATAAATCCAGTGTGCAGTCACACGGGTCTTGATACGTCAGATGACCAGGAGGTGTGGAATGGAGAACAAACACAAGTGGTGGACACAAAAGGGCAGTCTTCAGGTCTCGATAAACCATCAATAGCACCATATAACCACATCCTGTTGTTACTCAAACTAATCCCCAGATAACTGGCAAAGAGACAAACAGCAAACGAAGCAGTGATAGAAGAATGTTGTGCGAAGGCTGTAAGGTAACTATTCCTTATTCAGTTGCTTTACAAATATCAACCCGGTCAAACAAATCACAAACGTAACTTTTTACTCTAGATACTCAAGAGTACTATACGGACTACTGTGAAGATTAATCGATTACAGTTTTCTGAGGTCTGGTGCATGGTTACAGCGGAGTTTTACTGTAGACAATTTGAATTCGTTTTCCAGAATCTGTTAAGGAAATAACCAGTATTATTCAATAGAACAGATCCAATCCTTCCACTCGACGTTGTGTGATAGCATGTTTCAAAAAATCCCCTTGAGAAGTTGCCCGATTCTGACAAGGAACCCCTGACTTAATGGGAACACAGCCAACAGTTTAACAACGGCGTACGTATCTCTCCACATTCTCCACTAGCTTCCTGAGAAAAAGAATCTTCAAAACCAGCGCAACTTTCAAATATCATTGAAAAGATGGACGTATCGAAGGCTGGTGTATTCAGTGTCGATATAAGCCTACTTGTATCGAGCTGATAAAACCGCTTTCGGGGAAACAGTGATCAGTTTTTCTTTAAAGACTATGTGAAATTCAGGCCAGCTAACCTTTCTAAACTTTGCCTCCCCAGACTATCTATATATACTTAAGCCTTCCATGGCAAATGTGGTGTTGGCTGGAGGTTTCAGCGGAAGTAGTATCTGCAAGAGTAAACTAATAAATTCCTTACTCTCGTGTTTGCGAAGGATATGGATGTTTGCTTACATAAAACAATTTTAACATTGAAGTAGACTCTTCGGGAGGATTGATACTTATCTGTTCGAAAAATACTCATTGAAATCTCGAGGATGAAAAAATAACGAACAATCTTTGTTCTCGGTCTTTGATCACCACCATAAGTAGTGTGGGATTGGTACACAGAATGAGTGAGAAAATCGGTCAATAGTGATAGTGGACTGTGTGTTCATCAATGGCTACGTATTCAATAATCTGCCACGTCGGGAGATTGACTAACTAGGGGCCGGAGGAGGTAATGTCTTTACGAAAAACCTCTGAGCATCAAGGTCATTCTGCATGAAAACTTATAGCAAATCAACCTAAGCTTGTCTACTGTCAGCGATACAGATATGTAAAGCTCTTTCTGCCATAAGTCGCCTAAGTCTGCGCTTTTGACTTAATGAAACGTAAAAAGCGTGTACTGACCACTCCCGATTTGTTTCTTGCACATTTTCTGTTGGACTGAACCTCAAATATCTTATTGTTTGGTGTACTTGAACGTCTTGTGGCCTAAGTTGAAGGATGACATAACACTTACTATGATAAAGTCCATTTTGCTGACAGAAGGCATCCATATAGCGTCTACTCTTTTCGGTTCAGCCCACAAAACGTGCAGCAGCAACCTGAAGATTCCATTGGTCTACCTGTGGTATGACGTGCAGAATAGTTAAAAAAACTGATACTCACATATTGCGCATAGGTTGGGAAAAACGTTCGCACATGTGCCGCCCAATTGTTAACTCACGTATGGTGCGAATAGAGGAGTGACCCGTACACTTCCATTTTGCCCACTGTTTGACGGTCGGTCCCTAACTCGTCTAATTAATACTCTGTGGCGATACCGTATACAAAACTGTACGAGAAAATTTGTGTATCATGTTCAATGAACATTTGATCTCTATTCTCAACAGTCTTTTAAAAAAGACATTCCAGGATAGAGCGTTTTGATGTTTCGTGTACTAAGTTGCTGACACAGTTCGAATTGTGCTTTTCCATAATAAGTTAATATTTCTATATATTTGATATATTGTCAAGTGGATTAATTATCCACTATTCTGGGAAATCAAAATCACACTTTATCGGCTGTTTCTATTAATGCACTGGGCATTCTCAACAGTCCTTCGAAATATTACGTCTGTTTAACTCGTATATGTGAATAATGGCTTGATGCATCATGCACCAAACGAACTGTCTGTTGCCAGATAGTCCAGTCCCTTGAAACAGTAGGCAAGTGGCGTCCAGGAATTTGACTGTTAAGTGTAAAGTTCTTAATTAAAGTAATCATGAAACCTGTAAGTAAGAGGTCAATCTGCTGATTCTGGACAAAATCAGCCAGAAAAAAATGGGTAGCGTAATTTTTGTGAGTCATACTGACAAAACATCTATCCAAGGTCTCAAACCCGCAATCGCTAAAGTGGATACCAACAGCTTATCCACCACGCCACAAAATCATATTTTCACGAAAGTTAACGTATCCGGTAACAACCTTGTTTCCTACGAAGTCTTCCTTATTGATAGGATAAACTTCGAGTTGTTTGCCTCCACAGCGCGCAACGGAATGGTCTGCGCTACTGCTTGATAAGATGCTAGTTAGTAACAGCTGGTTTCCATGCACTCACCTCACTTGTTTATAGGTAGTATCTTTTTGTTGACTGTTAATTTTAATGTGTGCACATAGCTTGAGCTTCAATAATCTCTTGTGCTCTACCTAAATCCACAGATATACGTCTGTCCTGAAAGATTGTCTAAAACGGTAGATAACAGCCACTCAATAATAAGCAAAAACCTGAATATTGCTTATATAAAGTTTCCACAGCTTTCTTAGATCAACCCTCCAGGTGCTCACTTGTTTATTGCTACACTCAGCACAATCACACGAATAATCCCTTAGCTCGGAAACTACACCTCCTCACGCCCACTCTGCTGAGTTCAAACAAATTTTGGCCGACATTTGGTTGAGGGAGTTGCACATATCCAAAACGGGTCTCGAAAGTAAGATTTTTTTTATACCCTTGGTAGACTGTATGTACTAAGAACTGTAGGTAAATGGGACAGATACGCTCAAAAATTTCTGCGTCGATAATCCCGTTATGTTATATTCTGTCCACGGTTTTGAATTTTGAATAACCAAACAGTATACAATTTACCTGAGCAACGCCATCAACACTGATAGGTACTGTAGCGTGTGCGATCACTGATCAAACTTAGCCGGAAACACGGGACCGATTTCGTGATAATTCCCACTCATCAGATAAACACTCCCGATGAGGTCCTGGGTGAACCAACTTGCAGATGAGCTATGAGTAACATAATTCAGCATTTGCGTTGTCACAGTAAGATATTTGGCCGAAGCTCAACTGTAGTGACAACAACGAAGAAACCGGTCGTGTCTGAATGATGAATTTGGACAACTAATCACATAATAGTTGGGCTGCTGTAGTGGAACTCTTAACCGTGATAGCTTGAGTACGCACTAACAAATAACGATATCTCAAAGATAGTCAATGAACAGGTCAAGTCAATGGATTGGATTTTTATTGTTGGGATTTTGATGTACAAGCTTAATGCAGTAGCGCTCGTCTGGACCGTGTCCTGTCCTGTTCGGTTGCCAGTCAGTTGTCTGGTGCAGTTGTGTTCCGATCCGGGTCCGACCGCGTCATGCATGCCTGTGTATCGACCGCACGGAATCACATCCAATTGGAGCGTTCCAAATGGCTCAGTGCGCAGATGGTGACTGCGCGCGTGTGCACTCGGGTATGGAGGAGAGCAGTCGGGCCGGTGAACAGGCATGTGCAGGTTGGGGCAATGAGCGTCACTTAGACTAGTCAGCTTGTCAAGTGATAGGTTGCGTGAGAGGCGAGACGAGGGCTACACTGCCCACTTTATAAATTGACGGTGCCGTCTGGAGGCTTGAGGCAGACTGAATTTTGCACAGGTCCACTTACTGCTCTGAACCTCGACAGTGACCTATGCTGATTACGATGAAAATGCCACCGCTAACTTGCAGATGAGTGAGTATGTAAAAATAATCAATTCTGTTTAATGAAGACTTTTCCTTCAGGCGTCCTTGAAGTTACATTGAAGTTGTTTTTGGACAACCAGCTCAGTGCATCCAAACAATGTTTGATTAAGGGCTGTTTTGCAGACAGGTATATTTCAGGGACTAGCAGAAGAAACTAATCACTGTTTGGTTCCGTCTTTCTTTGCTTGAAGCTGACGATGGAGTTAGTGCGGCTAACTGGTCATACAAACCCTCATCAGGGTGATTAATCGTACGGCGTGGACAACAAAAGTTAGACCCTGATAGTGGTGCGTAAGGTAAAATATTGTTCAGATCCAAGACGGGTACGTTTTACTCATATCATTTGGGAGTACCTGATAATTTATATCACGGCAACACGGGCTCCGGCTGAGTGAACAGTCTGGTCATTCTGTAGTTGGTTCGCATGATCACAATGCCATTAACGTACGCGTAAGACCCGACGGTTGCTTACTGACTTCAAATTTATTGTTCTAATCAATACAAAGTCGGTGTTTCGCGGTAAATCTATTCACTTGAAAACTATTAAATTATGGGAGCCATGGCTTTGTTTACTATGGTACAAGAGAGATAATTCAATATAAAAAGAGAGCTTTACAATCCATGTTAAAGTCAAAAGACTGATTTTTTCATTTTCTAAACAAAAAATAATCTGACGCTCACTTCTTCCAATGTTTGTTAAACAAATTAGATGTTTTCTGCATAGACGAATGTGCAGGGAACATTTTTAGCTTTCCGGAAAATAGTACTAGATATATAAGAACACTCCAATAATTCTCCTCGTATTTTCGTTCAATTCACCACCGTAATCAATTAATCCGACACCGATTAACAAGATTGGATAGTCTATCCTATTCACACTCGTTCTTACAAGTTCTTTGTTTCATTCACTCCGTTTGTGGTTGTGTACCAACTGAGCTCAGTGCAGTTGAGAAGTGTTCGAAATCAAACAACCTGTTGGTTAACAAATAACGGTGTCAGAAAACTGATGGATAAACAGACACTCGTGGGTGCTACCTTTCGTAAGTACACTACGGCGTACATTGCCTTCCCACTCTCGTAAATCACAGAAGCACACTTTATTTAAAGATGTGCAAGTAGCTGAGCTTAGATTGAACTGGAAACATTAGTTCAGAAACACATATCAGTGATTTATAGCCGCTTGGATCGTTGTCGTAAGTGCCACAGTGTTTAAGCTCTGAAAACCATCTGCATCCAATCAAAATTAGCTCTTTTCAATTTTACTAAAAGCGGGTCGTTTGGAGAACAATGAGAAGAGGGAGGGATTAGTGCCGTGGTAGATATGCGCTGGTTTATTCTAAATATCGACCCCAAAATCAAGTGACTTTCTGCTTACTGATAAAGACTGCGTTAGGTTTGTTAAGTTAGATGAGAACCAACTGTGGAACAGCTGAGCTCCGGCGAAACCCAAACGAGCGATAGAAACAATTTAAAGTAACATTAGCTAACAGGCCATACCAAGAATCTAAAAGTCTCATTTTTAGATTCATTCACCCATTGAGTCCATCACCAGTTGACTCGGCTGTTCCTGCTGGTAAAGAATTTTCTGCAGGGAGTCGTGTTGTTCTAGTCAATAGTTCGTATCGACCACAGAAGCAGATTCTCATTACTGGATCTCTTATAAACTGAATGACGTTTAGCCACGTTGGTGAATGAACATGAACTATGTCCTGGATGTAAGTAATCTCAAGTCAGCACGATGTAAGCTGATCACCAATCCAACAGAATTAACAGCATCAGACCAAGTCAGGTAAAGGCCAACCCCTGCTTGTGGATACGATCAACTAAAAACACACCTGGTCACTCTTTTTCGAATGAAAACCGGAGTGATGGACTCATTCGCTAGTATTCAACCAGTGAGGCTGTACGTTGTTTGTTACGGGTTGGGCGTTTTAAGTGCGTTTCGTCACTCAGAAGTTCAGAACCCACTGACAAGAAGAGGAGGAAGGGGGAGAATAAAAGGTGATGAAGTACCACAACGTCTTCTGGACGATTCGTGAACTGCAGTCACAAGGTTTGCACTTCGTCACAGTTTGGTTTTTGCTTCATGCTAAAGAATTCATTTCTGATGGCTCGAATTTCTTGTTAGACCTACTGAATTTCAGACCTGGCCAAAGGCTGGACAGTGTAGTCCGTACGAGTTCTTAGACAATATGCTAAACTCGTGATAACCCATTCTATATGTAGAGGGAAAGCAACAAGGCGGTTGTCTACTGACCCATTTTTATCGTATGACACTGGATATTGTTTTCACATTCACCGTATTATCAATGGCTAGGGAAGCAAGCAAGCACAGAAACCGACTTTTGTTCTCCATTCTGTCGTTCCCAAATCGGTGGGAGAAGATGAAAAATAATGAATCGAGGCAAGCTAAGATCTTGTGCAGGGAAGACCGATGATGGATTAGCCATACAGACTACTGTGCCGAATAGGGGTCCGCAAGGATGTGCTACTAAGACGGACTCTGATCGCCCACCAAATGAATGTGACTCGTCTTGATCAATTCGGCCAAATGTTGATACCGAGTCACGTAAATGTCATGTAGGTGCATTTCCCCATTGGCCAGTTAAGTCACAGGATAACACTGGAAATTGGATACCGCAAGAGACTTCCATCATCGTTCTCCGTAATGACGTTTCTTGGTTCAAATAATGAGATGACCAGAGTGACAAAGCGTCAAGCCGTCAGTGTGAATTAGGATCAGTCTACCATAGCGTGCCAATTGTCTACGGTTGGTGATAAGACACCGACATCAGTTTATGTCATCAAACAAGCTATTATATTAACTGACTATTCCGTTTTCCAACGTAGGGTAATATAAGGTAAACAGTGTTAAATCTAAAGGAACCGATGTGTTTTTACCACAGAGTCAAACTTGGTGTGTGAACGCACTAACGCCATTTCAAATTATCGTGTAAAAAGTACGATTTCTAGGTGCCTGGGGCAGTGGAAATAACGATAGAATGAACAAAAGCTTTTGCAACATGAACATTTGTTCAGAAATAAATACAACAGAACTATTTCGTTTCGAGTTCACGTCAACTGGGTGTTTAGAAGTTCACATGAAAACGAACTCAACTATATTCTACACAGCCTACGCGGAGCTGTGAGAGGTCAGCAGAAGAGCAGACTTCCCTCTGTTGTCGCACGATCAGAATCCATGATCACACCCACTCAACACGTTGTGTGGACCTCACGCGTTCATCCAGCTTCACGTTCACAAACATGTGACTCGCTTTGTTTACTCCCAGAGGTTGCATGACTCGGGTAGTTGGACATCAACGACAGCGCAGAATTTGCGTTAGGTAATCATCGGTATATAATACAGCCACAGTTGGATTCTTCGCCACCCTTCCATACCGTTTTCTTCCGTGGCAGTTATCTAATGCAACGCTTAACTAGTTACTGTCCTAACCGTGACGTAGCATATGTACTGGAAACAGATGATCGTTTGCCGTTTCTAGACATACTCATAAGTCGCCGGAAAGATTTCACCATTAAAGGAGAGCTATCTATAGGATATTCACGTGTCGCCACCCAGACCTAAACTTTAGTAGTTTCGCCCCGGCCCATCATTAACGCGCACTAGTGGGTACACTATTTGTACCAGTGAGACTAACCTTGTAACAATTACTACAGTAAGCATCAGACAATACAAACATTAGTCAACTTGATTACAGGAATATCCGACACAGTAGAACTTCGTGTGTTGGCTCACACCCAAAAGCCTTAACGCAAGATGAGTTCGTCAACGCCAATTCAGATTATGGTCACTGGTTTTTATGTATTAGTAATAAGTAATTTGGCAGATCTATGATTTTACATGAGACTCAACTGCATGCGATGAAGCATGTTGTTCTTGTCACTGGTTCCAATCCACCCGAAGCCCTGACTTTTCAAAGTTGGGACTCATCTACAATTTTTGTGCAATTGTGAATAAATGTACACAGACAGAACCGGGATGGGTTTGATCTGCTGTGTAAAGTAACAGGTGCGGAATTGTGTTATCAGATGATGGCAATTTTGTTGAAGCAAGCGAATAACCACTGTCCGTAGTCAATGGGCAAGGCCTGACCGCCTGTCACCTGTTTCCCCCCAGCCTTTGCCTCCTAGATCTCATTGCGTTATTCTAATAGGAGATTAGTGAGGTTTGTCGGGAAGGTCGCAAACAATCGATTTAAGTCGGTCTTTTGTGTGTTCAGAAATAATTGCCCCAAAGCTCGACCCTGCTCTGAACTCGGGGACCTTTATTCTCCCGCCGACTGTCTGTCCAACCCCAACGCGTTTGGTATAAAAAAGCAGATTCGTGTTATTATAAACTTGGTACCGCTGGGTTAATGCAAATACTTGCGTCTTCCGTATTCTAGCCGTTCAGATCGGATCACACAAATCACAATGGTTCCGTGAACGTCAATTTGGAAAAGAATCGTGTTCAATGAATATAGGTGAAATTCACTCGTTTCCCTTAAACTCACCAACTGAGTATGCCTAGTCTGATAACATTTTTGTAGGTATTAATATGACTTTCATGAACTTCTTGTTGTTTGTCGACTGAATTTGTTTGATCGTATCACTTGAAACCATAATCCTCTTTTCCACTCAAGGGTTTAGACTACTGGAAAAGATTACCAGACCTTATCTTAATATGCTGTAATTTTCCAGCTCTTGTGCGGATCCGATGATGTCAATCCTTTCTACATTTGTCACATTCAGCTCTCGACCATTTGATAAAGTATAAAACAAGTGTAAATGAATCCAGCACTAGACATATCCACTTTGGATTCCTACTGGAATCATCCGATGGGTTTTTGACCCCAAGAAACGACCTTCTCAGGACAAAAGGTGAACATATGTACGATTGATCGCCGTTGTGTGAAGCACTGTTGTACACGAACCTAGCGCTATGTTTTCCCAGTCTCGAAGGATGCAGTTATGCACCGTGTTGCTTAACGAATGTACAGGGGTAGTCAGTCGAGTGTATCACTGATTGCGGGTGCTGTAGTTCACTGTGAAAGATGTCTGAAGTACATATTTTCTTGACATATCAAATTAAAACAAGGCCACAACACGGTTAAATTGAACCGGCGCTGAGCTGCTAAAGTTCAACCAACGACTAGTCCAAAATGGTCTACCTGTAAATAGGTCTTTTGTTTGCTTTGTCTGATCGTCACTTTCTGAAGCTGTGCATAGAGGCTTTATATTGGTCCGTCTCATCTTGAATTGAAAGCAATATGTTGACGTGAGTTTAACAAATAACTGGGTGCAGACTTTCTCCATCTTCTTTATTGGGACCAATTGTAAATACACTGTCTACTTATTGACGATGTAATGTGTATGGCTCCTACTGAGTGCATCTTGTTCCTGTCCATTGCGTAGCTTGTACTATGCTCACGATTTTCCTGATTATTGGGAACAGTGTTGTTGTATTTAGCATGGGCTAGTGGTGAAGGTATTCGAGTGTTCACCGAAATTAGCCTCTGAATTGTAAACGTTTCATCACCAAACGAGGTGACATCATCAGTGATTTGGGTTTTGAACGCATTGGTCTAAGTGCGGAGGTCAATGAAGTTTGATGAATGTCTGCTTTCGTTTACTAAGGTGAACTGGCCCACTGGTCTGAATGCTGATTGGTTGCTTTCGGAATCCTGAGTAAATGTTGCGTGTTGTTTTTGAATTTCTGACCTGGAGCCCGATTAGTTACTTCTTACAATGCTGTAGTATTGACTTGGATTCAGATTGATTGCTCCCTGCTACTGCTGTTGAACATTGAGCTTCTCTTGGGTTAAGTACATCAGATCAACACTTCGAACCAGATTAAATATATGACACGCAGCCCTCTAAAAAAAAATCACACCCATAGTCATCAGTAACATAAAAGTGTAACTGCCGAAAAATATATTCATAAGTTAAAAGATGATCGGCTAAGTGTTTTGCGTGAAGGAAACACTGTTGCGACAGAGAAGGGATATCAGACACAGGAGATAAAATACCCGTAACTAGTATAATTTCGAATTCATGTTGGCACACCCATCGTTGGATCCGTTCAGACTATGCTCCTCGGTGACCTTTTGGGCAGTATTGTTTGAGTGCACATCCGACCGTGGGGTTTAATACCCAATTGTTTGGGCACTCTCATTGTACTCTGTTTCCCACGTCGTCCATGTGCCTCTCCCCACCTCCCGGTTAAGGTTGGTTAACAAGTAACCTTCCTTGTTGATGCATTTCGCACACAGAAATACTCATTGTACAAATCACAAGTATTTTGCTGAACGATCTTTAGGGGCATCCGAAATTGTCTAGACCAAACAGAGATTCTGAAGCACCAACAATACAATAGCCAATACGAAATCAGGACTAGTTCACAAACTACTCGATGAATATATATACTTTATCTGCCGGAATATAAGGTAGGTTATTTACAGAACCATGGATGATTTTGAATATGAGATGACTGTCCTTAATACATGACAAATATGGTACGTAACATAAGCCAAGTGGGGTAGGAACAAACACTCAATGAACAGAATGATCTAAAGGGGATCATGGTGTGTAAAACACAGCCGCTCTAACGATCGGGTGGGTTAACCACTGGTTCAGTTTACCAGAGACGCATCTGCCTTATCAGTGGAATTTGTTAATGGCTGTTTTTCATCTTTAGGCTACGAATTACACGCAGAGTGCATTGATCGGTTCATCTGTTGTCCTGTTACAACCAAACAAATGATGGTGATAATCAATCTAGTCAACTATGGTCAGCTTTCTATAACCTGAAGTTCAAGTGTCATTCCTCCCTATCTGTTTTGACATTTTTCAGGATACAACCATTCTCTCATTCTTGTCCTCACTTTATGAAGCACATATGTCAGTTATTGATAACACCTTTTCAACCAAATAGGCTAACAATTTGATGCTAGGCTTCAATCACCCTATTGTCTTCATCGTTCTCCTTATCGGACAGGTTGGTCACAATCCCCAGATTGTCGATTAACACATCCAAAAGTGTTGATATGTTAATCAGCAGAACGTAGTTTTTATTTAATGTTCATTATCTTAGTTAAATAATAATCTCCACCTATACTACGTTCTGTCAAGTATCTGACAGTAACAACAGGTTATGGTCAACTTATGCTAGTTGTTTTTTTATCAAGGCCGTCATCATGTTCAAAATTTGAAATTTCTCTCCAGCCAACATCGACTAGTTAGTCAATCAGTCAATTAATCAACCAATAAACGTCTGTTCTTCATTATCTGTACACTTACTCTGTTGCCTTTTATGGTTAATTATTGAAAGATTTTACATCAATGTCAAAACAGCTATACTGTTATAGTGAAGTTTCGTTCGCAAATGGACTGACGACTGTGTTGTTCATCAAAACTTTGCAACTTGCGAATGCTTTACATTTGAAATTGTTATGTAACCCACTTTCATAATTTATGTCCTGCTGAGTGTGATTTGTGCATGTACTATACAACAGGTTGATTCAGCTTCCTCCATCTTTTAAGTTGTTCAGCTTTTACACAAATCTTACCTATTCGTGGATTAATTGTGAAAATAAGTCAATGTCTACCGTCAACTCCATCTGACTGTGATTGTTTGCTAACGTCTTCGTGAGTTTTTTTAATTGTGAGTGATGCCTGCTTCATTTGTCGTTCACCTTCTCAAACAACAGTGAGAAATGCTGACAATTTAGCTCTCTGTGCACGACTGACCTGATTGACATGATAGGTAAAATATTTGATGAAAAACACGCTGGACATTAGTTAAACATAACCTTCAACACGTTTCTACCAAAATGTACCATGTAGTTCAGCTGCATCTTGACAGTATATCAGAGTGATAAATAGACTCATTACTAAACCTATTTACTCCGACCATACGACCTCTACTATCGTATGGCTGTTTATTCACAGTTAAATCGGCAGAACGGATTATGGCTTACGTCAGCAAAACCGAGACCATATCCACAAATGGCTAGTCGGTTCGAGGAAGCAGGTTAGTGATACGATGAATGACAAAGTCACAGGTGCCATTATCCCGATAATCAGTGAAACATCTCGAAGCACTGATAAGATATGGATCGAATGAGGAAAATTTCAACGACTGAACGAGTCTTCACTTGAAGAAGTTGGCAAGAAGTGGCCATCAAAAACCCACGACAGAAAGCGCCAGCCACACACACAGAACTAGGCAGAAGTGCACAAGATGTGCAAGTGGAAACAGTCGTTGTATTGTGGGTTGGCATTCCGGTTTATAAACGTGAATCAGCGTGTGATTAGATGTGCTTTGTTGAAGAACCTTTTGTAATAGTAGTCCGGCTGACAAAAAACAGCAGGGCGTGGTCAATCGCGGGGCTTATCCAGCTGGCTGGTTATCACATGAGTCTGGCCAGTACATTCCAATCGTTCTCTTCATCTGCAACACTGATGTTAGTCGCGTGGCAAAGATATGCACTACTGACGAGCTCTAATAAGAGCGAAACTCGAGTCTAGTGCTTCTTTTCAAAAGTGGCTGGCTGGAAAGTCCATCTGAATGCGAAGGCTGCGATCAAATGTGAGTGATGGTCAACTTGTAAATTTTCTTATGTTTAGCTGATAATCGACGAAAGTTAGTTCGTTCTATAACCTCTGACCCTTTTAAGTTTCCTTTCGTTTGACCTTATCTCAGGGGCTGACCGGAGGTTGAAGTAGTTCGTCCAGAGCATGCCAAGAACAGTCAGCATATCATTCATTACTGAAACCGGACTGACTCGGAATGAGTAGCCGAAAACCTAACAGTCATTTTGAAGACAAATCCACATCGACTGTTTTACTTATTTTTTCGTTCTATCGCACATCTGACCCATTGACCGATGAAGGGCGAATGGCCCTGTGTGGAAACTCATGAGTCGAAGGATCAACATAATGAGCAGATGTCGTCAGCGCGATCAACGGGAAGAAACGAGCAGGTGAACGTGAGAGGGTAACGAAACTAGGAAGAGACTTACGCACAGTTCACGTCTTTTCCGAGCTGGATGAACGTCACTGTTTTGTATAAGAAATACTGGATAAGTACAAAATGAGACTGAAATATATGAATATCTTGTTTTGTAAGGCACTTCAACGCTTTAAATTGTAACTGCATCTGTTTTACTGTTCTAACACGTATTATTTCTGGTTAGAATATCCACAGGTCACGTGACACACGATTAGTGCTAACCCGTGTCACATCGAAATCGGTGACGAAAAACACACTTGAACTGGTGACTGCTCAGGAAGCGGTCAGTAAACGTGCCATTTCCGCTCTGTATGGAAAGGCTGATACAAGAGCTGTCCCCTAGGTGGCACGTAATTAGTTAGAAATGTGACTGCTTTCGCTCCGCTCCTTCTTTAGGATACGGTTCATCTTGGTCGCTGAACATATTTATGTAGACATTAAAGCGGCCGTCCTTTAGCTGAGCTCACAGGTGCAAATGGTCAACTCCGAGCTTGGTACACAAAAGGGTTTGCATCGGTTTGCGGTAAAATGATGATCAACAGATAATTCTGTAGTAGCCATTTGTTTAACACACTCAGTTACTCTCCCAAGGTATGCAGTTTTAAATGGGCTGTTATGAAAGCTTCTATTGCTAATGTTAATCTGTCGCACACACAGTATGGATGATACCATCCCTTCTTGGCTTGGCTTGTCACACTGGTCAATGCCAAAAGAAGACTGCACCCAGACACCACAGTAAATTGCATGCACTCCACACCTTATCGTTTCATTCACCCACCAGGTATCCAGTGTGTAAACCCGAAAGAATAAGACCAGTAGATCTGTGACTAGAGTTCCTTGCAGTCAAGCCGACCACCGTTAGTAGGAAAATGATACACTTATCCCTAGAAAGCTAAGGGTAAAGAAACTCCAGTGAAATTTGCTGAACACATAAGACAAGAAATAGTCTGATATAGGACACACGATGAGCAGGAAGAAAGCATGGTTCCAAATTTGGACTAGTAAGCAAACAAGTCTTCAGTACACAGTGTGCTAAAGGGCCGAAGAAAAGAAAACATAGTAGATCAATATTACACAACTTTCTTAAAAGATCTGGTGAGGTACTAAACGGTGGGGATTAATGGGTGACAGGAATGGAAAAACGTACAACTGATTCAGTTTTGTTACGCCCGAATCACCTACCTTATCTTTGTTGGTGGCTGGCTACGGGGACGTTGGTGACCAGTCAATCAGAGAATGTTGGTGCATATATGTCCCCATTCATCAAACCCAAGCATCATGTCAACGATTTAGGATGCCGTAACCCCGTTGAGTACTGTGCTCTTGAAGTCTCCATCGAGCAAATTTTGGTCATTGAGGATTTTGACACCAGTATGGATCACATAATTCCAGATAGCCTGATTCAAGGCTACGTCATTTAATAACCTAAGATCAACAGCGTACTCTGAAAGACCTAGTTAGGTAGCATTCTGGCACCATACACCTCAACCACCTGGTTTTCGCTTACCAGCTTTTAGCTACCCGTGTGGCGGCTATTTCACCATGCTTTTTGCCCTCACCATACGTTTCGGTCTCAGTCATCAAAGCTAGTTGAACATCAGCATGTGTTCACATGTGCACTACGAGGTAAATCGGTGTGCATTATCACATTCGACCGTCTAATTTGCAGGACACGTCAAATTTAACATACTTCGTTGATGTGGTGTCCAGTTCTCGTTATCCTGTACCAGTGTAGGTAGTTTCATGACCTTGTGAATAAACAGGTTTGTACACAACATCACGATGAGTTTTATCGGACTCCTCCTTCAACAGTTCAACACAAGTACTATTCTTGGCCATGACAGTCCGTAAGCTGCAGTTCAACGATCGGTTTGCCCACAAATTGTTACCCAAGCTGCAGATGTCTGGGCGGTGACACGAATTTCAGACGGAGGGGTTGTCCGCCGGTAGAAAGTCGAGACAAAGTTTATATTACCCCTGTCGATATACGGTCCAATTTTAGACACCGTAATCACAAAGGCTGTGACCATTCGCTACAGTTATTCGTTGTTATATGCAAATGACACAACATAATGTGCGGAATGTGACATGCGGATAACCGAAGTGTCGAAATGTCAGCAAACGACCATCCATGCAATATTCAACTTGGGCATCGTTCTCCCAGTTTACGCACTGATCCAAAACATGCCAAAGTACTCACACACCACTGGAATATTCATATATATACCGTCAAGATAAACGGGATTGACCCGCGTTTATACTTTTGCGGTTTGTGTTCTCCCTTACATCCCTTGTTGACGCGCTTCAGTACAGTGCAATAAGGAGCAGCAATGTCATTTTACTTCAGCGAAACAGTTTGCGAGTGCTGTGTGTTGTATTTCACAAACGACCACTAACTCCTTGCTATTCCTTCTTGGTTTGCTTTCGATAAGATGGCCAACAAGAAAAGGACGGTACACACCGACACGCCCGCCTGCTAAGAACGATTCTTTTTGTAGCGGTCTTTTTAAATGCTTCAACCACTTTAATCGTAAATATCACCGGCGACTGTGACCCTAGGTGTTCACCCGCCGTTCGTATGAAAAGTGAGGAGTGGCAAGCTTTGTACAACACAACTCAATACGCCGTTACCAACAGCCGTCTGTCGTCTCTATCTGAAGTCCTTCTCGGATGATCAATTCTGATGAAATGTTGATATGCACTAAACCCCTGATGGTACCTGATTAACCTTCTCAGACCTCTTAAGTTCACCCTTCAGGTCGTGGCTGTCCACTGATCTACTCTGGCCTGTCAGACCGGTTTGTAATTTCAGCTGAACACCAATCGCTTCCCACGTCCCAACGCGACTAACTCGCTTCCTGTTTAGAAAGATATCCAGTTTGTTTGCTGCTGAGCTCAGCCCAAGAAATCGGTGACTGAAGGTATGAAAGGGAACAAACAAATCCCAAGAGCACAAACGAGCTGCGGCGATAGGCTTGCCTTGAGTTGGAAAGAACGCTTCGTATTTAGGTGCAGCTTTCAGAGGAAATTTGCGAAGATAAATCAGTAAAAAAGAACACCAGATTACATGCAATTAGCTTGCCTTCCACGTCCAACCTGAAGACTTAGTCAGATGAAATTGAATATGTACAGAACTTCAGAGATTTCAAGCCATAATAAGCTGATGATTCTGATCACTTGGTTAATAGTTTTCGTAGACCAAAATTTTCTTTCACAGCCTAAGCATCTACTAGGAAGCGTCTTCTGTCAAATTGGTCATAAGGCCGGTGGAAATCGCATGTGCGACGTGGCGTGTTTAGTCCAGTTGGAGGCACAGTTGTGTAAATCGCTTTACTAACCTGACGACCTTCTTATCTTCCGTAGAGATGGTTATCAATCTCGTTATATCCGACGTGTCTACTAACAGCTGGATGTCACTGAGGTCACAGCTGCTATCACAAACAGAACCCATTAATTCCGTTGCACGTAATATCCCCCAGACTACAGGGTGCACTATGTCACGGAGTCCGATCTGATGAGAGAAGTGGAGAGAACAGTCGGCGACTGGCAAGCTGTGTGTAGAACCGTTCATACCTGTTTCGTTAGTTATAACCAACCCATTCCCACCAACGGCGTATTTAGCTTTGAGTCGGAACTTCGACAGAGAGAGAGAGAGTCATTTGCCATACAAGTAAGTCAAAATGACTGTGGATAAAATAGCAATTAGGCCCTTTGTCATCAATCCAGTTGACTCAACTGTTGTACTCTGTTCACCGTAAAACGCTTAGAATTCCGTCATACGATTCCCACTTGTCCGATCCTTACGGTCATCACGACAACTCCGGAGACTCATTTGAACATGCGATAGCTTCTTCATCCAAAATTAGTTGACGTTGATTTTGTTCTGTCGACTACCGGGGCTGTATGAACTGCTGAGTCACTGGTTCTACGGTGAAAATTTGAGGGTGGTCAGTACGCCGTATCAGACTACACAACCCCTGCCCGTGTGCCCGAAAACAATGCGTACATACCCTCCACCTCCCTTGATCAGTCATTCCACATCCACTTGAAACCAGAACAAGCGTGAACCGCTTGACATTGATGAACGCATGTCTCATGACAGGCACGTGTAAGACATCAACACATTCACAAACACCCTCCCCCTCCCCCAGTAGACTGTGATCCGTACCATTTCTTTAATTTTAATATCTTGTCTAACTCTTCAAAATTCACATATAACCCGTACTTATTTCCATGTAGTTGTAAAAGTCTGATGACAATTACCGAAAACAGCTGTTTGCAAGATTGACTTCTTACGAACTCTAGGGGAATCTGGAAAGTACGCCGCACCACAATCTATTCCAGCATTAGGGGAGTGATGATTGTGATAACTGAAATGAATAATCACTGGATTAGTCGATTGTTGTTCGTCCATCCGTCTATTCGTCTGACTGTTGTGACCGCAAGAGACGCTTGACTGGCGAAGCCGATCATTTCGCCAACTCCCGAATGGGTCATGACAAAAACTGAACCACAAACGCGTACACTCATTTGCATGGCAGACATACAATCACCCATATTGGGTGGTAGCACGTCATCATTCACCTTAGTGGAAGTTCTCACACAGCAAGTTTACGGTAATCTAATAGTCTCTCCTTGTCTGTCGACTTCCTGGCGTTCGGGGCTTGCCCTTTTGTTCCTGAACATCGCCTGTGGGTAATACACTGCTAGTGAGTAGTATACTACTAATAAAGAAACTGCTTATTACTGATGGTGACAGTTCGGTCGTACCTAATGTGCGGTCAATGGCGCAGTGGCCAACACGGTTGCCTCATGATTGGAATGACCGGAGTTCAAATCCCGACCGTGACAAGGATGCGCATTACTGACGAGGTCTAATGAGAGCGAAACTCGAGTCTAGTGCTTGTCTTCGAAAGAGGCTGGCTGTAGAGTCTATCTGAATGCGGAGGCTTCGACCAAGTGTGAGTGATGGTCAAATTGAAAACTGCTTATTATAAATGATTATTATTGATTCATTCAAGTATCCAATTGATTTATACTCCATTGCAGCACATTTGTGGCCGTTCGAACTTCTGTCGCATTTAATCGAGCCGTGCGTTCAATGCATTTGTGTGTTTTTGTCAATATACATCACTGCTATGTCTACGAACTAATTCGAATGGAAAATGGAGCACACGACCAGCCCTCAGGAGAGTCCATGTTCTTACCTTGACTAGAGTGGCAGGATGAGGAGAACCACGTTGGCCTAGCGAAATTCTCAATGATTTCACGAGTGGCTGAGTCGGACAGATACAAGCAATGGGTTAGAAAACAATATCTCTGAATATCCAGTCGATTTCTCAGTCACTACGTGTTGAACAGCTAGGCGAAACCGAATTTGGTTTGTCCCATTGTGCTTAAACATCAGTTCGGGAGACTGCTTAATGGACAAATTCAAGACAACAAAAGCATTACTTTAATGAACACTACACGTCTTGCCACCACTTATATTCATAGTCGTGCTAAAGACTCTCTCTTCCCGTGCTAAAAATCGTTCACTGCTGTTTAAATTTCATCAATTACATCATACCTTTGAGGTACATAGGTGTGACGTGTCAGAGAAACTTGTAACAAGACCTGAATATTGACATTAGACCAACCAACTGAGCACATGTGTCACTCTTCAAAGTCATGTTTTTAACAACCGTTAGTAGGCAACTCAGAAAATTATTCGTTCCGATGACTTTTTCCAAGTGTAACACTGTCACAAATCTGTGAGGTTCGTTACAATTCATTACTTACAGTTTTGATATCACTGCTCACCCAACCCACCTATACTGAAAGTAACTACGCTGATTATTTCGAACAACTGGCTAACAGCATTCTTTTGGATCACGGCAGCCAGATAATCGTTTAAGCTCGGGATCAGGTGAAGAACATTCAGAACATTCAGAACATTCTTAACACGTTAGGGCTAACTTTACAGAACAAAACTTAGTTGACGCAAATTGCAATCACAGTTCAGAATAGTCATTGGATGATTCAGGTTAGGTGGCAGCATGAATGCACTCAAGGATGTTGATAACCAGATTGAGAATAACACAACGTTTCGAGCAAATTGTAATACTTTACGTTT
>QNGE01004699.1:35966-56824 GCA_008508345.1 Paragonimus westermani | reverse complement strand
ATTCTTCGTTTTTTATTCTGTGAATTTCTCCGTGTTTTTCTTCTCAAGTGATCATCTTTTTTTCCTTTCTTCGCTCTCTACTCTCTTTCATTTTCTCCCCTCCACTTGGTTTAATTTTCCGCCTCCATCTTTTTCTCTCTCGTCATTGGCGCTTGCTTTCCACTCCGCACATGCACACGATTGGTTCTTCAGTGTTATCGGCCTGAATGCATATGTTATTTATTGATCGATGGCCTTAGACTGTAGGAGTTTGAGCTGCTAATGTAGATGAGTGAATTTTCCTGACATCTAAGCCGGTTGAATTTCAGCTATTGCATTGCACAACTTTCATATAAGCCATTGGTACTGTTACTATAAGTTGGTAAGTCCACTGTCTTATTTCACATTGTCGAATGGGTAGCTAGCGTGCTACTCCCTCAATTTCTCTGGTCTAAATTCTCGAAGATGAAATATTCTCATAGTAGACAGACGTTGAAACAATACAGCGGAAAGGGAAGTGCAGGTGTTCGTATCGCGTGATCTAACAACAAGGAGTAATTTACTTAATTAAAATTTTGATTGGTACATCGATCACAAGACAATCTTCATCATCTGCGATAAAATCATGCACACGGAATCGTGGATTCCGTGTATATTTGTTAATCACTATTCTGCAAACTAACGATATAGAAGCCTCGGAAATCTAAACCAGTGTTGATATGACATTTCATAGAACTCCAAACTAGGGTCTGAATGTTAGCTAGCACTACCTGAGGCAGGTTTATTTCACGATAATTTGATGTCTGTTTGCGTTACACAGATGCACAGTGTTAGTCTGTAGAGCGCCTCTTCAAATACTCACTTTCTAGATCGCTGTCTCAATTCATAGTTAATTATCACTTACACGCTTTCATATGAACTTCGAACACATTTATTTTGTCACCCTAGCTTTTTGGAACAACGACTTTTTGTGAACAGTCGCCTTCTCAGATTGTGCTTCTTTCAAACTGTGATTACGTATGTGCCTTTTCTGGTATTGCTGAGGAGATAACCTTCAAACCCGGTAACCGGTTTGTTCACATTTACAGTCGCTGTTTGCTGTGGCTTGCTCCGCCGTTGCATTTTCACATTATAAATGACCGATAAGAAGAACATAGCATGTAAACGACTTACTGGCCCCTTACTGTCCTGGCGCAATAAATCTTTATGATCTGACCGTAGTATTGCACAGTTCTGGCTTGAAGAGCTATGAGGTAGTTGGAAAATAATACGCGTATTGAAAATGCTTGATCCTCAGTTTCATTTAAGATGTGATGCTAGAGTTTACAGAAAGCCACACGTACTAGAATGTTTATTGCATTTTTTATAGTCAGCAAATCCCAACTACTCTCTAGAGATGTATCAGGACTATTAGGCTACACAAATACACCTTTTGGGCTTTAGAATAGTACCATGTCTCCGTCGTGTTGAGCCATTTGCTTATACTTAAGCTATTGTCTCAGTTATCGTGGTTTCGAGAACATGCTCGTGAAGTAGTCGCTCACTCTTTTGGAATAAGTTTCATATACAATTAAAAATCATCCTTTTGTGCACTTTAATAAGCAGATGGTATAACAGGATATTTGACCTCTTCTTCCCTGTGCATAATTTAGTTGACGTAGACTGCATGCCCACTAATGTACCCACACACTGGATTGTGGGAAGTAACCGGTAACAAATTTGCTCACTCATCTGTCTGCAGGTAACCATTTCGATCGCAGTGGTCCATAAAATAATGCTTTCCTTCATTTGATCCGTTCTCCTGAGTTCTTAGTATGACGGTGTGGCTTAAATTAACAAGGCATTCGATCACACGGGATACACCAGGCGTCCTGAGGTTACCCGGGCGTAGTCCTGAATATGACGGACTGACTGATTGTGACAGTTCAAGTTTCCAGAACTGGTGTTTGCAGTTTTTGGACCACCAACAGGTAGAACGTGATTACAGCCAGTAGTGTGTTATGATGGTCACAATGTTGCCGGCCCAACAGTCGTCCACCGTGAGAGTTGCACGCAAACTACTCACCCGGATAACTCAATGAACGGTGTAGTGCAGTTTCACCAACTTTGGCGACTTGCTTTACTTATTACCAAAGATGAAATACTTGCAGTTCGAAGTGGACTGACTAGGTCATTACATTCCGATCTTCTTTTCCTAATGCGTTGAAGATAACTTTGGGTTCGAAACAATTTATTATCTATCGTTCTTCCGAGGGGGTCAGATCTAGCAGCGACCCATCTTGTGATTGGCCGGTTAGAGGAGTAAAGCGTACCGACTAGAAAACTGTGGAAGAAAAGACGCCAATTGACGAAACCAAGAAACTGGATGAACAACGCTCACACAATCCACTTAACATAAGTAACACTCTTTTGAACACTTAGTGGTGTTCTCATTAGACCCCCTAATAACCTCTATTTTTCTATATTAGCTGCTTCTTTCACGTATCTCAAGAAGTCTTTTTCATTTCTTCTAGTGATAAGCTATCTTGATCCGCACTTTTTCGTATCTCGAATAAAAAGACAGAAGGATGTCCGTTACCTTACTGTGAATTATGAGAGTATCAGAGCTTCCACGATATCGGTGATGTATCACATCAGTTTCCACCCATCGCTTACAAGTGCTTGTTGCCAAACTATAGCTCATGCTATCCATTTCAAGTATGATAGAAGTCTGTTGACCTTGTGGCATCGTGGGTGCTTCAGGTGAATGGCTATCGCTCAGCTTCATGCTAAATAGTCAGCCCCGTTAAGTACCAAGCAAGCTTGACTTAACCACACACAAAAGACACATTTATAACCTCGATACCAGTATCACGTCTCGGTCCTGGCCAAGAGATACCATTAGGGAGAGCAGGTGGTATACTTAAAAAGATTCGTTTTTTGCCTAAGATTTAACAAGCGGTAAAAATACACACTATACTGCAGGTTACACTTTACAAGGTGCATGTTCATACGGGGTGTAAAGTGATGACCTAAATGAGACCCGTCTGCCGGATTCTAACCAGTGACAATGACCACATGTTTTTGAACAGCATATGTTTGATTAGTGGACCCACGAATCTACATCAAGAGCTCAAAATTCTCATACTTTGACTTGGCAGACGCTGTAATCCATTGGAAGACATTTGAGATAAAAACCGACTGTCATGTCATTCAGTTTATCAAATGCAGTGAACGTTCATTTCTGTACCTTTATTGCTCAGCCTTCTTCCACCCGTTTGATGCTATAAAAGCACCATTTCCTGCTATTCTGGACTAGAGAGAAATATATTTTAAACTCACAACAGGCTCTCCAAAATGTGCTATCATTCGCCTTCTTCCTAACATGTTCATTTTACATAACAATAAACATCAACTTTGATTTCCACTGATATCTGATATGTCCGATATTTAGTAACACTACTATAGCACAAAATGTGATTTACCCGAAGTTCACACAATCAGGCCAGTTACTGGGGTGTGAGGAAGAATTGATGAGCCACCGCGGTGTTAATCCAATAATTCGAATCTTTGTTTGTTAGCCAAGTCACTCACACACACAACATGAATGGGTCGCCTGTTTGACTGGACAGATTACAGACGCGCTCGATGGTTAAAAGTTCAAATCGTGGGTCAGTTGAGTGAATACCCGTTTCTCAGTGTTGATTGTTTGTTCATATGAAACGTCAACAGTGTTGATGCCACATCCGAACAGAAAAACAGTGGTCAGTGGTTCACCTTCATTCGGTTAACCTGTAGCTTGTCCTATTGACTTTTACGTACTGTATTAAAAAAAATACAATCAGCAAGTTGCCCCGTTGATGTTGTACTTGAACAGCATTAGTACATCGAAAATTTATCCGAATCGACTGTGAGAGAGACTTGTTTTAAGCTGTGCCCATCATACAGGACATCTTAGTTGGTCTTAAGTAACGAGATTCCCTATCAATCTGGGCAGTGGCAACCTATACACTTGCTGTTTGCATAGCGTGGTTCAAAAACCCCTCAAAGAAAGGACTGACTGAGGGAACAGTAGAAGCAAGGCTGATGCTGATTTCAACCGGTAGTTACTTATATTCTTCAGGTAACCTGTGCTAGAATGTCAGTCCGACAGCCACGCGATGTTTAAACTACCCACACCACTGGATAAAAAGACGACCAACACAGTCATTGTGAATTTGTTTTCGAAATGAGTCGTGTTTTGTTCCCCTATACGAGTGACGCATCGCGCCACGTTGGGTCGGGAATAAAATATGCGAGTGGAGGTCACACGTGGGGACCAATGAGAAATGATGGCTTGGTGAGTAACGAACACTCATCAGTGATCACGTAGGCTATCGCCATTAAAGGTAAACAAAAACACATCTCTTTATTCAGACTGAGTGAGTGGATGCACAACACATTGCGTTGAACAGAGAGCTCAAAGAACTACGCGCTTATGGGGCGAAGTGTCATGTCAGATAGGACAATGACAACTTGCGCACTTGGTGAACAAGTAGAATGGTTCATNATGACAACTTGCGCACTTGGTGAACAAGTAGAATGGTTCATATTATAACCTCTCGTAGACCAGTTCAATAAGGAAAACACTACGGAATAGCTTAAGCCACTTTCAATTAGTTGTCCGTTCAATTTATCAGGCGATTTATCAGTGAACTGAGGTGAACAAATGATGTCTACCCAGCAGTTGGTTTGTTCGGATGATTCATTGCAAGCTGCCTGTTGACGAGTTCTCCTACTTAGTCAACCAGTTCGAGCGTCTACCGTAGTCTTAAGCGGTCAGCGCTAGAATGCGTTTGCCTGCCCCCAATCTGTTGTCAGCCTCGCTGCTAGTCACGCAGTAGACTGTAAATAAATACTCCCCTCGTGTAAAGGGATTTATTTCGCTTGATTCCCATTTACGTAAACCAGCGTGAATTAACAGAGGCTTGTGTTTACCCCGAACATTAGTTACCCAGGTTTGGAGACCGTGAGGGACCGCTTAGCCCGGCTGCTACAGTCCCGCTCTCAGTTGTCACGGCAGAAATCGGGCGGTTAACAGCACAACCACCATTCGAACACCCATGAGAGGGCTTACTTCATTCATCCCAAATTGAAACAGACTGCAGCCAGTACCAATCTAAGGAAGCGGTTCTACCGACTACCTCGAAGTCCCGCCCCTGCGCCAAGATCTGGGGTCCAAATCAAAGAGCATACCGAACGGCCACACGCGCTAGTTGAGTAGGGTGGTCCAACGGGCACAACAAACCACTGAAACCACAGCCAGATAATCTGGCTGTGGGTGGGACGGGTGTACGCGCATTCCCGGTGAAGTCGCTCGGCCCCATCGTCCCAGTGTTTTGGCCACAACATTGTACAGCCAACGGCACCTGGCTGTTCGCACACGTCTCCGTGACCGTTCCGACACTTGAAAGACAATGCCGGGCTTGGAACCAGCGTGTGCCGGTGAGTGCAAATGGACAAAGTAGAAATAAGAGATTTCTCTAACAGATTCTGCCATCACGCCAATTTTTCACCAACCGATAGATAATAAACAGCTGCATTCATGAACGAAACAGATTTATAAGTCACTAAAAGGTTGATCACAACCCAGCCACCTTCACGTAGAATTTGAGGTACGTTATTCTGTTGTCAGGTTTATCGCGCTGGTTGTGAACTCTGGCGTGAAGTTCTGCAGCCATGATGCGAAAACAATAAACGCTGCTTGGCGCCTCAGTTTTTTGGCCTCGTCATTAAGCCGTGTCGTTTTGTCTCGTGTCAGCACGTCTTTTTTGAGCACTTTGTCTATTATGAAGGTAAATTGCTGCGTTATCCAGAACGGCGGGGACAACTCTCTGAAGAATGCTGTCCAGGTTGAGTTGCTTGTTCTCTGGAAGCCTGCTTCATCCTGAAAAGAGACATATCCGTTTAATTTGGGTCGACACAAAACAATCGCATCATACGGGTTTTAGTTATGTGATTACGGACTAGTGTGACATGTTGACATGTGAGTACTAGTCGAACTGTGAGGGAAGGGCAAGGTAAGAGGCGTAACGCATTCTCCACAAGTATCCTGTTTGTTCGCAAGCTGACTTCTCTAGGACTGTAAAGACTGTAAATGTAGATGCTTCTGATGGCTGTTTGGGATTGTTAGCTTCATCACGCCGAGGGCACGTCAGAAATGTGGGCCCTGGGGTGGCTAATTTGATCACTGCGTGTGTGTGTGTGTGTCTCTGTTTATCTGACCGATTCGGGTCATTTTGAATTGCGTTGGACTGCACTCTTCTCAGTTCCGTTTGCTGAATAGCGGCGGTGTACAATTTGGTCTGGACGAATTCATCATGTTAAAACAAGATCACACGCCTGGAACGCACTAATGTGCGCCCATCGATGGTGTTAACAGTTTCTCAAGGATCATTTACAAATTCCATGCAACAACTGCCCGGTGTTCATCTTAGATATTGCGTCTGGTTAACGCGTGTCGATGAATAATGACTAAATGCGTCGCACACCAAAACATCTATTGGTTAGAGATCCACTACACACGAACCAAAACCTTACCTTAATGAGACAGTAATCCGCAGTATGCTTTTATCAGATTCCGTTCATAGATTCATAAATTCACAGGTTGTTACAGGAGGGAGAAAGATGCTTGCATGTGTGTTTTTGTCTCTGTGTTGGTTGGCTGAAATTTGTGTCGGAAGGTTTATAGGTGTAAAGAAAAAATGAATGGAACTAAATAAAAGGTGAAACCAATGAAGCTGCTATCTGAAATCATTTCAGAAAAGAACACTGAAACAACATTCAGTCAGACATGCGCAGTTGGTGACCAGTGGGACTGAGCTAATATAACGGTTAGGAAACGTGTTGCGTCGGTTGTCTATCACGCATGTGCCGGTCGAGTCATATTTTGAAACTCTCAACTGATCCAGCCGTGATCACAGAGTTGGCAACTGGTTCCAGTCCGAGTAGATCCCAACTGTGGCGCAGTTCTCCCTGCAGAATAACCTACCTATTCCATTATTCAGTTTTAAGCGAAAGACCCCTCAAACGTTCATCCTTGCTTAGTGGGAGGAGGTATACCAGTGGATGACGCAGGATGCGGAGTAGTTTGTAGGTAAGAACCAAGTATCTCCTGAGGAATCAATACATTACAAGTTGAACATCACTCACATTTGATCTCAGCCTTCGCATTCAGACAGACTTTCCAGTCAGCCCTTTCGAAAAGAAGCACTAGACTCGAGTTTCGCTCTCATTAGAGCTCGCCAGTAGTGTATATCCTTTCCACAACCGGGATTTGAACTCCGGCCGCGATTTTCAACTTGAAAACAAACCAAATCCCCGACTACCCATCAGGAATCAATAGTTCATTGAAAAGTGATATAATCCTCTGTCTTTGCGGGTGGGAGATTTGTCTCAGCCCCATAATCTTTCTAGTCTCTTATCTCTGAAGAATTCCAGTAAGTGCCAAGTCTTTCTTAAGGTAAGGATGACAGGCCTATAGGTGTGTTTCCAGGTGTGGACGGACTGTGCAGGCAGACATACTGAGAAACACTCCGAAGTGAAGTGTCACACAAATTCTTCCTAAGAGATTCAGAGTTACTGATGAGTAGTCGGGGATTTGGTTTATTTTCAAGTTGACCATCACTCACATTTGATCGCAGTGTTCGCATTCAGATGGACTTTCCAGCCAGCCTCTTTCGAAAAGAAGCACTAGACTTGAGTTTCGCTCTCACTAGAGCTCGTCAGTAGTGCATATTCTTGCCACGGCCGGGATATGAACTCCGGCCATTCCAATCACGAGGCTCTAATGGGAGAGAAACTCGAGTCTAGTGCTTCTGTTCGAAAGAGGCTGGCTGGAAAGTCTATCTGAATGCGAACACTGCGATCAAATGTGAGTGATGGTCAACTTGATGATTCAGAGTTGTTTGTACCTTTTGAGCTATGACCACAAAATTTGCAGACAAACAAACTGTCTGTCATTATGGCTTTTAGGTCCCGTTCTCAGGCAAGTTATTTTCTATGGACTACTGGTTGAGGCGATTCAAATCGTTCTGTAAAGTTATCACACCTTCTGCGTGCTCTAGAACCCGCCAGAGTTTCGTGTTATCGACTTAGAGGAACATTGATGATTGGACTATACTGGGTAGGTTAAGAACGAAAAGAATGAATAACAGTAATCCTGAAATAGTTATGTAATTTTTGCTGGTTCCGTCCACTGGACCAGAAGAGATACATTTCATAAAGCACCGCGTTTAATCATCCAGTAATGACTGGACAGTGTATCCTTCGTCATGCCGTTTATCCGCTATGTTTCTCAGATTTCGAGAATGTTCAACGTTAACAACGAAGCTGAAAAGGTCTTTTTGTGCAACTTTGGTGGGTCGCGATCAGTTTCAGAAGCATCTGGTAAGTGGAAATGAAGTGTGACAGTTGTCAGTGAAAGGTTTCGTAAAATGGTCATCATCTACAGTTTTCTACCGAACGGTTTAGAAGGTTACGAGTAATGTGTGAGGGGGCTGATTGACTCTACTGGTGGAAACTACTGTTATTCTGGTTCAGAAATAGAAGATAAATTATGTCGGATACTTTTCATACCGTGGTTGAGCACACTGTAGTAAACACTGTGGACAGTAGATAACCTCAACACGAATTTGACTGGTACGTTTGGATAGAAAACAGAAAACCTGTCAAACAGCTTTGTGTGTGGAGCATTCCTCGACCTTTTCTGCTATCTCGGCGTGGTGGTTAGGCTTGTGTGTTGTTTTGATCCGCCGGGCTGTGCTGACTGCGAATTCGGTCTTTGTAGGCTCTACCTTGTCAAACTGGCCGAAGGGGAGCAACCAGACGAAAGGCAGATGCGTTCGTTGTGGATGGTGACAATGTGTCATATTTTGGTTCGGTTTGGCGTTTGTTTTCGTCTGGTCTGATTCTGTGTACATGTGTGTTAGGTTTTTCTGTGCAATGTTATTTTTCCTGGGTGTGTGTGTGCGTCACCTGCTGCCTTGTGGTACAGGCTTTCGAGCCAAAAGCTCTGACTGAGGGTCTTACTAGCTCTCTCGATCAGGTCTGAGTGTCCTGACAGTATCCTTAGCTCACGTAAACCCAATACTTCACTGCATCTGCCGTCGCGCAGGTTAAACCTGGTCGCCCTATCTGCTGCACATGGCAGGGTGGATAGGCGAAAATACGCTAATGTCAGACACACCCTCATACTTCCTCTCGACCACGAACCCCCGAGCAGATAATGCTCACTCAAGTCTCAGTACCCCGAAGACTAACCTGAGACACGCCCAGGGACAAAGACGCTTTTCACTGAGACACAGAGTGTGCGCATGCTGCTGGATCGACAGACCACCACAGAAAAGCCAGAACGGCGAACCGAACTGATCGCGATGGAACTGCGTCAATATGAAATCGACGTGGCAGCCTTGAGTGATACAAGGCTTGCAGACCAAGATAGGTTGCGGAAAGCAGGTGGCGGGTACACCTTCTACTGAACAGGTTATCGGGCGGATGGTGCTGGGAAGTATAGTGTCTGTTCCGCGGTCTCCGACCGTATCAATGCTTTGAAGATAGACGAACTGCACGGCATCAGTTCTCGAATCCTGCACATGCGCCTGCGACTTGGTCGAGGTAAGTATGTTACATTTGTTGGTGTTTATAGTCCAACTGTGTTTCACATTGATGATTCAAAGGACCATTTCTAGGATCAGCTGTCCACGACAATCCGTTCGGCACCCGAAAGTGATCGACTATTCGTTCTGGGTGACCTAAACGCTGGAGCTGGGTATGACTCGATAGCCTGTCCAGTAATCCTCGGAACCTACAGCATCGGTACAGTCAACGAGAACGGTGATCGTCTGCTCCACCTATATGCTACTCACGAGCTGATTATTACGAACACCCGATTCAACCGGATGCGAGTGATCTCACGTCATGGACTCAGCCACGAAGGGGTCATCACGATTTGCTTGACTAGGAGAATTTGTGGCAACGCGAGATTCGTGAAGTGCGCATCACGCGAGTGATGCATGGGGCAGAACTTAGCACTGTTCATAGGCTTGCCTGGAGCACATTGTTTATCCATGTACGCAAGTCTATTTATTGTAAATATTTCAGACAACGGCAGAAGTTGGGTGTCAGACAATTGGGGAATTGCGAGACGAGGACTGCTTTTCAACGTGCAGGTGCTGCCCGTCGGCATGACGCTGCTTTATCCACTACCCCCGAGGGTATGTGGCAACAATTCAAAGAAATGATCATGGTAGCAGCCACCGAAACGATCAGTGTGGAGTATAAGAAAGTCCGGAGTGGTTCGATGACAACAACGTGGTTATCTCCAGCTTGGTACAAAAGAAGAAGGTCGCGTTTGTCACATCCACAATGGACTCAGGAAGTGAAGCGAAGAAGACCACGTTCCAGAGTATCCGCTGTCAACTGGTCGAGTGGGTTCGCGGAATTAAGGACAACTGGTGGAGGAAGCAGGATGAACTGATGCAGGGCTGCGCCAATCGTCGACAACACAAAGAGTCATTCGATCCGCTTAAGGTCATCTTCGATTCATCCGTCCAGTTTACCAACGCACCCGTAAACGTGGATACCGGTTGTTTGTGCACCCAGTGAATGGGCATAATAAAAGTGTGATGCAAACACTTTGGTAGCCTACTAAACTGGCCTGCTACCATTAATTCAATGACCGTGAACATCCTACCGCAACAGGCTATTGAACCTTCACTTGTTCTCGTCCCGGATTTGCTAGAGTTGCAGAGGGCGATTGGTCAACTGCTCAACGTGAAGACTGCAAGCGAGGATGGGCTGCCAGGTGAGATCCTGAAGAATGGCGAACCGACGCTTGACCGTTTACTATTCCATCTGGTTCACTCCATCTGGGAGCACGAGGTGATGCCGCGAGGTTTCAAGGATGCCCTTATCGTACTCTTGTTCAAAGGTGAGGGTAGCGAGCAGTGCACCGATAACTATCGGGGCATAAGTCTGCTGAGTTGCGCAGGTAAGGTTCTTGCCAGAATAATTCTGAACCGGCTGAATACGGAAGCCTTGAAGACAAATATTCTTGCTGAGCAATGTGTACTCCTAGGGGATCACAGTACGATTTACTGGGTGTTTGCTGTTAGACAGCTTCAGTAGAAGTTCCAGGAACGAGACCATCCTCTGCATGTCCTGTTCATGGACTTCATCAAGGTCTTTGATTCCGTGAGACGCGAGGTATTGTGGACAGTGTTCGGCAAGTTTGGATGTCCGAGCAAGTTCGTCAGTATGATTAGATTGTTGCATGTGAACATAAGAACGAAGGTGCAATCGTGCGGATATATCTCTGGTGATTTTAAAATCGTTACTGGCGTGAAGCAGGATAATGTCTTAGCCCCGGCCTTATTTAGTCTATATTTGTCTGCCATGGTAACAGTTGTTTTTCAGGACTCTTTGGAGGACGGTGTTGAGGTGCAGTACCGGACGGATGGACGACTGCTGGATATTCGACGTTTCGACGCCTCAACCTCGCTACATACCTCAACGATGCGCATACTTCTGTTTGCAGATGACAGTGCGCTGTTTGCACACAGCGAGGACGAACTACATCGACTGGCCATGGCTTTCGCGACTGCGGCATCCAAGATTGGATTGGATATCAACAGCCTTCTCTGGGTGAAGGTGCTGTTCCTGTACCTTCATGCAAATCTACGTCAATGGAGAAGGTGTCGGTAGCTGGGCGAATTTTTGCTACCTGGGTAGCAATTTGTCGACAGATTTGTCCGTGGATCGCGAGCTGAGAGCTCGTGTGGCGAAGGCTAGTGCTGCTTTCGGACGTCTTGAAAGACGTGTCTAGAAGAACCTCAGCCTGAAGATGGTCACTAAGCTCTGTGTCTACCGCCTAATGATGCCGTCCATACTGCTGTATGGTAGAGACTTGGTTATTATGTCAGCGGAACGTGCACTAATCGAGCCATTTCCATCTGTAATGTCTAGGATGCATCTTGGGTATTCGGTGGTTCGGCGTGGTTCTGAACACAGAGATTTCGCGGCGAGCGGACAAAGATGGGATGGATATCCTGCTGATGCTGAATCAGCTCCGTTGGTTAGGTCACGTCCGACGATTGGGTGATGACCGTGTTCCGAAACAGCTGCTTTATGGACAAGTGAGATAATGTAAGAGAACTCATGGTGGTTAAAAGCGGAGATACCAGAATGTTACCCAGTTAAGTCCTTCACGTTGTAATTTGATTTTAGATGTTGAGGCGGGTTGGCATCGAACCGGACGGCCTGGAGGAATACGATCCGGCTGGGTGTAAGTAATTTCAACGAGCAATTATTGTACGGCTGAGAATGAAAGGTACGCAAGGGAATCATCGGTTCCAGAGGTCATGCTGACGGGACTGTATGACGTTGCGATGTGTGCGGCTGCGAATACGCTGTCCGTTTGGGGTTAGTAGGACACCAACTTACTCATATCGCATCGTCGGCAAAGAGACAACGAGTACGTTAAGCTCAGGTAGGTTATGTCAGTGTATCCATTCTGTTCCTCTTAATGACTGCACCGGCCGAGACCATGATCGTATGGCAACTAATCTGCTCCTCTTTTCAGGAACTTGGGTGTTTACGGTCTGCTACCCATTTCTTTCTTCCGATTTGTTGGTATATTGTATGATGTACGTTCTGTCTGTTATTTTCGTAGTCCAATCTGAATTTTGTTCTCATCTTTATTTCCTCTAGAATGCCCTAATATGCACTCCCACACAGAAAAGCTTCTTGTATTACATTTTCCACATCTTTATTCTCAATTTAGATATTGTAATTGCAGTCTCTCTATGTTCATCCTCCGAGAGACAATAGTTTCGTTTTCGTGCTAGCCAATCAATTGGCCAACTAGCGCTGGCCGGTTGGACACAAAGGCCTCACTTATACGCCTCCCGACCTTATTCCTTGGGGTTAACACTGGATACGTGGTGTGTGAGTGGCGCCGCGGGTGGTCCAGCGCAAGCCACTTGTGGTGATGGTTATGTACAGGCGTCCTTTGACTTCAGTCAGTATAACAGGCCAATCCGAGTCGGATGCCGTCAACCGTAGAAGCATTTACGCCATAATTAAAAATGGTCCCGACTTAGAAGTCTCCAGCCTTTCATAACAAGTCCCTTACAAAAATATGTAAATTTGGTTTTCTGAACCTTTACAACCATACACTTTTTCAAGTTCACACGACAAACCGTATCGTTACGTGTGATGCACTTCTATCGTGTTCTGCTCACATACTGATGTTTTTTATATCTTATTCCCTTGCTCCCTTCTGACTTGTCATTTACTTATGTCCACTCATGATTGCTTGCTATCTAACGCCTATCGTTTTTGGAATGTGTGTTAATTTGTCCATAAAGGGAGATATCCTGGTGTAGTTGTTTCCTCTACCGTTTTGAATAAAAACAAGTTTTAAGCCAACTGCACGCCACTAGTGCATGGAAGTATTCTTGCGCTATTTAAGTGACCTGAATCGGTTTCTTGTCTAATGACCAAAAGTATGCGGAGTACGTATACTTCATTCACTTAGAACGTGGAATAAAATGCACAGTATAAGCATTTGACAAAATAAGTCATGAAGACACGTCAAAAACCAAAATCTCACAACAAAATGTGTGTTCACAAGGACGTTGTGACAGCACATGTGATACTGTAGTGTGAACTGCCTCCAACTGAGCAGCTGGATCTGTGGGGATCCCACAATTCCCAGTGGTAAACAATAGTCACTGGCGATTGTTAAACGGGTATTGAAAGTGCTCTTGGTCTGTGTCGTCTTGAAAGCTATTTCCCAATTCAGATGAGGGGAACTGCTTTAGATTTTCTAACTGGACTACACACTGGACTGAAAAAATTACTTCTTTTGCGACCGTAAAAGACGCTGGCCTGCGAAGTTGTTTTTTGCATGTAGTCCGGTACAGGTTGTGTTAGGACATAGGACCGCAAACGCGTATACATATTCACACGACTGACTTGTGTTCACATGGACTGGGCAGCAGCACATTGCCACATAGTGCGGACAAACCAGTCTAATAGTCGCTTCTAGTCCCTCGTCTTCCTGGCATTCACAACTGCCCTTTAATTCCCGAATATACGCGCCATACTACTCACAAATGGACCTGACTGTTATACAGCACTTCTGCGTCATAGACCAAACAATCAACAGGGATGTGGAATGCAGTTCATCGATCGAAACACTGACCCTCATTATTTATCCGGTCTAGGATGGTGCAACTTACCATCCACACAGACTGACTCCCCGGTAAGTATGACAACGGTAATCTTTTTTTTCAAAGCAGAACAGTGTCTACTATATTGGAGCCCAAGATATCAATGGTTGTGTGCTGTCGTTCCCTTACAGTCCGTCAGTTCCAACGTATGCTGTGACGATGAGGAGTAAAATTATAAATGGGGGGATTTACAGATCACAGTAAGCTGAGAGTAGGTGTGTACATTCGAATCTGCTTCAATTAGTTTACAAGTGGTCTTGTTTTACCTTTCAGCAGTATAGTTAGTCTAATACCAAGCAATAGGATTTTTTGCTGAGCTTTTTCTACTGAATGCATTTTCTTCCCATCAGGAGTAGAACAGCTGAAGAAAGCGATGGAGTTCATTCTGCGTGACAGTTCCATTGTTCAATGGCCCTCTGCTTGTGTACACGTTTCTCCGTCCAGTGTCCGCATTGTAAGTTTCACCCCAGCATATCCTTCCACATACTGGTAGGTTTTGATATGTGTACGCGGTTGGACAATCTATAGACAAGGCGATTTGTAACGCTTGTGAGACGAGTAGCTTCCGCTCATATATGCTACACTTTGCTTAAGTTTACGGACAGAATATCCACCTACTCAGAGTAAATACGCATCTGTCGTCGTTCCTTATTGATTGTGTAGATTCCTTCACTCGTGAGGAAGACGAATCATTCATTTAGACACCACTTCTTATTCGAAGTCACAGGCAACTTTCTTTAGTTCAACATGATTTCATTGAGTTGGCTAACGAAGAAATAATTGTAACAGTCCACGTCTTATAGTTAAGTTACGTGTAACCCTAAAATGGACCCCAAGGTTGAAAACAATAGTGACCACAAATATTTCTACGGTAATGTGAAATAAATGCACCAGTAATAACGATAGGCAGATCTCACTCGTTCAGGATGACAATCTCGTTTGACGAAATCAAGGGGTTTCAAACGAGGCCAGGAAGGTCAAATCTGTATTGTCACACTTGTAGGCCAGGCCAAAAATGGCTACTCAAACCACAGACAATTAATGATAAATTCGTTCAGTAAAACAGAAGTGGGGTGGGTAAGGTATAACGCTGCAATTTCAAGCCGATAATGAAAATAGAGAATACACTTATTCACTTACCATTCACTGATGGTGTGATAGTTCCGAATCGGCGGTGGTTCATTCCATGCATGGGCTCTTATCTTGTCGACTGCGAGAATTGAGGTGGGTTTTCATGACTGCACTTCCAGTGGCTCTAGATACAGTTACTTACTGTTGGAACGGTTACTCGAAAACACAATTCGACAGACTTGTTGGACAGTTCAGGCTGATAAGAAGCTGATCTGTTGGAACAGATTTGTACAGTTTTTCATATCGTCTCACAGTTACCTTGACCTACCCGATCCTCTAGCTTCAATCTCTCAGGTCCCATTTTGGATCGCATCACTTGAAGGTCCTCCATGACTACAGAATTGTACGCGCTATTACACTGGTGAAAGATGATTTCAAAGCACGGCAGCAAACAAAACAATAATGTTTTGCAGGGCTTTACAAAAGCACGTCTTAAACGTTTGTATATGTTTAATTTCCCTTGGGCTAACGAGCTTGTTATTATTATGTATGGGAGCAAAAGTGTTGAATTTTCGGGGTAGTCTTATAGCGACTGCGTTGGCAGTTCCGTTAGTCAATCGTGCAGGACGTTCGAGATATTATGTGCCCTTAGATGAAGCCTTGGGGGGTATGTTAAACAGATGTGTGTACCGACAACTTCTCCAAAGATCACTGAGGTTAGTGGTTCTAAAGATAGGCTAGTCACTGCTAGATGGACATTGTGAGTCGTTTTGATCACACTTTTTATCGGGCGTTTACAGCTGAATGTTCAACAGTTACTTGTAACAGGTGGATTACGGTTATGTGTGGCAGTTGGAACCAACGAGTTAAAACTATGTTCACTCACAAATCAGGAGGCAGTATGTAATAACTGGGAGTAACTGTGGTCTCTAGTAAAGACTCGGCACTACGCATGATCGATAACGATTTAACTTACATTGTTATTAGAGCGGGAATCGAGATAAGCTATGTTGCGTACATTTCAGTTGCATTTGGACTTTGATCGAAAGTGAGCATTGAAATTATTGGATGCAGTTTTCCCCACCTCTTTATTTTTCGTGACCTTTCTACAGTAAATTCGTTGTGCCTCTTCTCTGTTATGCAAGGTTGTGTTAATAGAGATCACCAGGTTGAATTTCATCCAGCAGTTATTTACTCTAAGTGAAAGGAAAAGTTCGCGATATGTCATTAAGATCACAAAAGGAATGTATTGGTTCACCCAAGTTTGGTCAGAAAGACAACCATTTCACTGAAACGCATTGGTCTCCGTGTTAGCCAATCCCGTTGTCGATATTGTAGTTGTTTCGAGAATAAAAATCTTTATCCAGCAACAAGTGCTAGAAAACATCGTTCCTGATCATTGAAGCGCTTACGTTTCCAAGACTCAATCTTGCACTCCTTTTAAGTGAATAAATCACAACTGCTGGATCTACGATTAAGGCTTTACAACTGAAACTGCTAAAGTGTGTTGCTTACTGTGCTACTCGTTTTTATCATTCTTGCTTGGCCCACTACCCTGGACATGAGAGACGACAAAAAGTTCAACTGAAATTAGTCAGTAAGAAAATAAGATACGTATGATTGATAGCAAAATGCAAACCACGTAAATTAACAGTGCGTGCGCCAGTGAGTATGTGTTGATTTTCCTGCAGAAGCTAGAATGACAGGACCGACTGATCTGGTCTTTTCTGAGGAGCTGTCTATCCTAGAGGCGGGCAACTAAATCATGCATTAGCAATGCAAAGGAAACTGATCGAATTTATATTTCCGTACTTTAAAACCTTTGTTACGTTCGTTTGTATAGTGCATCTCTGTCATTGAACTTCAGGTAGGTGATTTTACATATCATCTCCAGCATGATTCATATCACTTTAATGGTAAATAATCACAGTTTCTCTGCCTACGACATTATCTCCAGTAGACTAACAACCTGGTTCACAGGAGCTAAATCAATACTTTTCGCGCGTAAATTGAGGAGCCACCTGTGGAATGCAAACTGCATGTGACTGATTAACCTTCTCTTAATTGCACCACGCTTATTTCAGAATGTTTCAATTTCGTCCGTCTTGTTCATTATGTTTGAATCTGTAGTAGAAGTTCGAGATTTCAAAGCGATGTTTGACACTACACTCTACTGTTACTAAGGGAGGCAGAGTAGCCCGCCAAGCTCCTGGCAGAAAGTAAGACAATCTGATTACACTGTAGACATGTCTGTTCTAGCATTTTTCCTCATATTAACTTCATTTTGTGTTGTTTTTAGCATGCTGTATGTTAGCAGTGATTGGTAAGGCAATTGAGCATTCCAGATAATTCACTCACAAGCTGGCGTTGACTTACAAGTTGGCGTGCGGCGGTTGTAATCGGATTTGTGAATGGTTGATTTCGCACCGGCACCGTATAAGGATTACCAGTGATTTTCCGGGTAATTGTGAGAAATTCACTGATTTGGAGGACAAGAGATCTGCATAATCTACCAATGATTCGTGGTGTGCTGTATGACAGTGGTGAGAAGTGTTCCTGTGAAACCGATGAGACTATGGCAGCAGTGAAATGAGACAACATTGACTGCAGTATGATCGAGGCACCCAATCCGCTTAAGTTGAGCTCCAGGTTTCTTTTGCAAAAGTTACGGTGACAAAATCCACGGTATCTCTAGGGCAAATGATCTAAACTAGACTATGGTCCCTGTTCGAATCTGGGGTGTCACCTGTAAGATCCTAAGTTCCCACAGTTTTTCCCTGGACCGGATTAACCCGGTCTCTCTGAAGGAGTAATCTATTCTTCCAAAGTGAATTTACTATAAATATGTTAAGTCAGTCCACAAGATGTTAGAAACAGCTTCGACAATTTTACGCCCAGATTAATCCGGTCTTCTACAAGAGGCATGTTTTAGTGTGCACAAAATTTTATTGTAGAATAGTTTTGTACACCTTCAAGTAATAAGAAAGGTCAGTAAACAGATGTTAGACAAGTATGGAGTGGCTCACACAGCGGTTTCATTGATTGAAATAAGACATATTGCTTACTTCTACTTCGTTCCTGTGTTTCAACACGCCCGATCAGTGTGCGGCAAACCCTACTGAGGGAAGTGTGGTCCAAAACAACTTGACATAAGAAAAGTCAGTCAATCAGTCAGTCAGATAGACAGACAGACAGACGCAAAGAAGTGGTCACTCCAAGGCCCACAATTTCAACGTCCCTTCAGTGAAATGAAAGTATCGATTCTAAACCGTCATCAGTACACGTACAGCCTGCACAGCTAGTTTTCGATTAATCGTTTAGTGATTTGTAAATCCCGTCCATTCCCGAATGCAGCATTTTAATGTTCAGCGTTTGGTGAAAAGTTTATCGTAATGGCACAATCCGTTACGGAAATACCGTATTTTTCATTTCATCTACCTGCACTCATTGATGCATGCCGGTTCCCAGACCTGCGTTGCCTCTCAAGCTCGGAAACGTGTGTGAGCAGTCAGGTGCCAAGGCTCGTGATCTGTGGTGGCCACACTCTGGGACGATAAGGCCGAGCGACTGGGCTGGAAATGCGTGTACATCACCCACCCAGCCGTGTGTTTCGCCCGTCCGCTCTCTCGACTCGGTTGTCAGGCCCTGATCGTTGATCTGGATTCCGGTATGAATGGGAAAAATTCAAACATTCTGACGTGTCACACGTGCCCGAGCCATGAATGCTAATCTGGCCAAAGCCCCTTGCTTCGGAGCCCGGAGTTTTTTGTATGGACCATACTTATGGGACACACTCTGGGGCCGGATGATTAGTAAGCACCGCCTCATCAGGCCCGGATGGGACAGTGATCATGCTCATAAGTGGGCGTGCCCCCCTTATGGATAGCCGACCGATCGAGGACTAAGCCGGGGGATGGAAATCGAAAACAGGCAGTTAACACTATGACATGAAATATTCCGATTAACTGTTCGAATAATTCTGTCTAACAAATCTGCACAAGTGCAGTGATCCAGGCGCTTATTACAATGTTGAGTAGTTTACGAAGTCAGATGCACACACCTAGGGCAAATTCGAACGCATAATTTCTCGAGTAGAAAATTTTTCTCCGTTCCAATGTTACATTCATGGTTTATATTGCACAGAATTAGTGACGGTTTGGTTATTTCCTCTTGCCAACCAAAAAACAAGCATCAACGCTAGCAACCACATCATCAACGTTATGACTAGTCTAACGCGCACTAGCGCGTGTGCACAAGTGACCATTTATCAACACGACTTCTCATATTTGGGTTTACTGCGTCTTGTTGACTCTCACCAGACCAACGATCGTTTGCTGTGTGGGAGCTAAAATTTCCTACATTTTAATGCTAAACATGAACTACGGATTTAAGTCGCAATGAATCAGGAGATGAATTACTAAACCCGACCCTGTTTATTTCACTATCTTGTCACGAGCAAAACGGGTATCCTCGTATGATCGCAGTTCTACTGAGATTTCTGGGCTTGTAGTTAACGCGTGAACCTTTGCGGCAAACAGAATTTTCCAGTCGGCTCCTTTCCAAGAAGGCCCATTAGTCTAACAGTATTGCGAGTTCCGAATAAACAACAGATCCTAACATTGGTTCACTCTACGTGGTATGGTTCTAACCATGAACTGTTGTCCGATCATTAACCACGTCATCATAGATCAGGTTAAGATGTGGCATATTCAGTGTGTCGTTACATTAGGGGGGGCATGACATTTGATAATCACACCTTTTCACTACATCTCGCTTTGTAGGTCCTTTGGGAAATGAAAAAATATTGGGTTTGTCGTCGGAACCAAGGCGTTCCCAAGACTCGTGCCCCGCAGTTTATCAGCGGATCTGAACAACAAAATCTACTGGGAAAAAACTCAACGATTTGCTATCGGCAATAAAGAGAACGTGTCTGGAATCACGATTCAACTGATGGAATATCACAGGACCACATGCTACTGAATATATGCAAGCACTGATTAGTATACGGAGTAGAAGATCCTGTTATCGACCATAAAAAAGTATGTGTGAAAGAGCCAAGAAATATAAGCAAAACCAGAACGAAATAAAGCCACCATAGCGTCCGGGTTGTATATTCAGTCAGCTCATCGGAGAAAATATTCATTTCTCTAACAGAGAGAGCGAACGGTGATCAAGGACATTGTCAGTTAGATGATGATTTTCATTCTAGCATCATGGACGACTCGAATTCAAAAAACATTGCACGCGACGCAATTCAGATAACGCTAACGATATAAAGTAAAATGGCATTAAACCGGTAATTATTACACCATCAGCTTCATCCACCTTCACAACTACTCCCGGGCATCTCACTAATGTAACCAGATTTCCAACGTTAGCAGAACGAGAGTTCCGTCGGAAACCGAACCAGGATGCTCAGTCAATGATTGCTACCGTAATAACTGCCATGAAGTGATGTTAACTAGGTTATTACGTGTTCACAATTCTCGGAATGGTGCATGTGCAAATAAAACGCAGGTTTTACACCACCACTACTACTACTACTACCACCACCAC
>QNGE01004699.1:0-29599 GCA_008508345.1 Paragonimus westermani | reverse complement strand
CGCGGATCGAGATAATCGCGTGATAAATACGGCAGAGATACGGGATGGATCGTTGGAGGACAGAATGACATATGATGGCTTTCGCTACACGACGGAACTGATACATGGTGTCTAGAGCGACTGGAGTATCCTCAGAAGAGTATGGTGTGCAAATGAGTGTTTCCGTTTCTTGTCGTGCTCAGACGCTTAAGTAGTGTGTTGGTTTCTCCAATAAAGCAACTCTTGTGTCATCCGCCTTTTGGATCCACAACAGTAGTAGTAGTAGTAGTGGTGTAAAACCTGCGTTTTATTTGCACATGCACCGTTTCGAGAATTGTGAACACGTAATAACCTAGTTAACATCACTTCATGGCAGTTATTACGGTAGCAATCATTGACTGAGCATCCTGGTTCGGTTTCCGATGGAACTCTCGTTCTGCTAACGTTGGAAATCTAGTTACATTAGTGAGATGCCCGGGAGTGGTCGTGAAGGTGAATGAAGCTGATGGTGTAATAATTACCGGTTTAAATCTGCTGTTTCCGTGTTTATCTGTTTTTATGTGTATACTACTTTTTAGTAGGTGAAGATAACTGAGAGAAAATTCCGTCGGTCCTAGCGCTTTTCTCTGCCACCGGGGTCAGAGGCATTAGTGAGCGTTTGGTGCTCTGTAATATTTGTCTTGTTCAGCTTCAAACGAAATAATTAGGGAATACGCTAAACACGAATTTTTCACGCCCTCTCAAAGGAGGAAATCAGTAGATACGTAATTCACTGGGAGGTCAGTTACAAATATGAACGATATTTGTTATGTCCTATGAAGATTTTCACTGGTACAATCACTTAGGATGTAGCAAGGATTTCCTGAGACTAGAAATATATTCGTAATGACTACCGGTAGAGTGGTCCGTGAGAATGTGTTGTGATATGGGGATGGTTATCCAGCATGAACCTGTTGAAATATGGAGCAATTCTTTTGGCTCTGTTGTGCATATTCCATGAAATATCATGACACTTTTTCAAATACCACCTTTTACAACTCGCGAGTTAAGCATAAGACATAGCAAAAGTGTGTCAGTAATCGGTTACTGAAATTGCCATTAATGTTCGATTAGCTTTTCCTAGTCAACCCACCATGGAATCATAAAACGATCCGACCCATACAATACCGTACCACTGAACCAAAGCTGTGCTTCGTAACATGTGTGATCTACGTTGCAAGTGTCTGACTACTTTTCCTCCACACCCAGAACCTTTCAGCGTGGTGTTTTATATTAAATTTTGTCTTGTAAGTCTGTAACATCTCTCTCCATATATTGTCCTTCTGCGTTCCTTATCTTATTGTCGAACCCGTTCCTGGCTTTCCGTCAGAAATAGAACTTCTACTGGAGGCTTGGACGGAAACCCCATGTTATATAGGTGTCACCAGAATATGTGCAGGGGTTCAGTAGAGTGACTAGGTTCACCAATATGTGATCGGGAGCAAAATGATCCTGCTTCTTCAAGCTTAGAAGGTATCTGCTTCCTTTGTCAACAGTTATTTTAGGTCGACCGCTTCTGCTGGGAGGTTTGAAGTTACCATTCGCGACCGTACACTTTTCATGCCAACATTTGTAACTGTTTTTTTCAGCGTCTTGCACTTCTTGTACTTCCAATGCTAACAACAAATCGCAGTGAGTGTATTTTGGTAGCTGAACATCTGAAATTATTATGTGAGTTCGAGTGTTTTGGATTAAGTGAGCATCGTTGAGCAAGCTGGTGTATTGACTGAATAACTTTACATCTGCACGAAAAGTTGACCAAGCTGGTTCGAATATCGACGACTATCTAAGCAGTGGAGGGATTACATTACTCGTCTCTATTCCCTATTCTATCCTTGACTTCCTGGTGAATAATTTGTGATCTATGTGTATAGTGCACACACATTCAAAGTCCACTAAGATATGCATATTGCACACATATTGCATGTTATATTACGTATGCCTGTATATTGTGTAGTATATTTCGGTGTGAAATAAATAAAGCTTACAGGTTATGCATTGATAAACATACTATGTACATTCAACATGTTATGTGTGACCTAATAAGGTATGCAGGAATAGATATTTATGTCATTCGTGCGGTGGATGTGTCATATGCATTGTTTGCTTTGTATATATAACAACTGTTACGACGTATACATATATCTATTGCAATATATATAATATGTATAATACGATAATATAAAATAATAACGTAATATAATATATTACAATATATATATTACAATGCTGCATTTTTCACTAAATATTGTGGACGTTGTAAGCATACACGCAGTCATATCACATCGTAGATTCTCAACACTTTCCAGCAAGCATGTGAAAATCAGCTAGCGGAACTTTTCCATAAACTGCCAGATATATCGCAGGCTGACACCTGTAGTAGTTTATGTGCACATGAACGAACATATACTACGACAGACGAGATTCTTAAGGGGCGAACAGAAGACCGGATTCATCCAGCGTTCATGACTTTTTGATCCATCACGTTGCTATGAATTCCCTAGTATTTCAACATGTGGTAAAAAATCAACGGAATGGATGCACACAATTGTCTATGTTCACTCGAGTTGCTGGATCACAGCATCAACTGAATTTGCAAAATTTCACACTCTGGATTAATTGCCTATTAGAAGTAAAGAATGAAACGGAATTCCGTAACAGCCATGTTGATCACTCTGTACGGTAAACATCTGTGAGACCCCGATGATTTTCACCGAACCACTGAATTGAAGTAAAATAATGTGTTGCCATGAAAATTTACAGTTTACATCTAAGATATATGTATACATAATCAGTTTTGCCTCATTGTGATTAGTAGAACTGTGTTTAAAATTGCGCAGACCTTAGTAATTGGGTTCAGTTTACAACTGGCCTATACGCGTACTTTACAACATTCATTTTAACATCTCTGTAGATGGTTACTTCACACTGGTCAGTAAAGTTGTCTGAGTTCATGGTCCCTTACCGGAATTGTTGGAGAATAATGTACTTCCAAGCAACATTCGATGTGCACATTGTTTGTCAGAATAAGGACGTATTCTTGACAAGCAACCCTGTGGACAGCACATTTCTTAGCTAAGATCTGTCCACCCCGGAATGTACTGTCTGAATCCTTGGTCATAGCTAACTCGGTAGAAGTGCTCAAAACTCTATTTTATGAGCACATACCTGAGGGTCGAACGAAGTTACAACCCTTATGGCTGCTTCTCAAGCGCACTCCAATGTTGAATAGAACCCGCGTTTGCCTGTTTTTGTTTGTTTAAGATGTAACTATCCGTTGTATCAGCTGGCTGCATCAGTGCACTTAAATAATCGATATGTGTGCTTTTAGCCAACATTTTCCTTCGTATATAAGTTTCTTTCATCACACCTAATTTGGTTCGTTCTACGGTTGCGAGCTGTCCAACAAAGTTCACTCTGTGGTCAATATAGGGACAGAAACTTATAAGTTGTTCACCTTATTCTCTTCACCAAAAACCTACGAGCTTATAAACTGTCATGTATTGAGACTGTTAGCTACGATCCCCTATCAAGGAAACTGGCGGCCTGTTGAGCTTCAGAGAACCAGAAAAACTAAACTCGACACCAAATTTTGAAGGCAGCTGGATTGAACTAACTGTACCGTAATAACTACAATCAAGCAAAGATAATTGATAACGTGGAGAGCAAGATTGAATACCAAAATGTTTGTCACTCCCTCTAGGCTAGCATTCGCAAAATGAAGAACGAATATCGTTCTGTCTTTTACCACAATTGCCGCCAAGGTGGGCTGGGTAATTTATTAACCGGTGCCAAGTCTGTACTGCCAAACAATCGATGTTTAGCGCGTGCTTTAAATGAGGTTCTCTTATCTGGGCCAAAAATGCCACGTATTCAACACGATAAATTAATAAGACATATAGGTAGCTAGTGTAGCGAGGAAGCGTTCAACGAAGCACAGTCGTTTTTGTCCAGCTAGATGGTTGTCGCGCCACGCGCACATTCGCCTTTATGAACCGGAATTCCAACCCACAACGTACCCTCGGTTTCCGCTCACAAGTCGTATACACTTCTCCTCGGTTTATGTGTGGCCGACGCTTTTTGTCGGGGGTTCTTTGCCAACCAATTCTCATCCGCTGTTGCGATATCGTTGGGTGATAGCTCGTCCAGTCGCCCACACCATATCCACTATAGGCTTAGACCGTGTCTAGATATTCGATCGGATGCTGGAATAATCGCGCCTCCGGTCTGCTCATTCACCCCATTTCGTTTCCCATGTCTCGTCCGTTAGCCTGGTCTCGTTGAGTGGTGATTTGTCTGGTCGCCCACGTTGCTTGTGATCCGCTCGCTTTAGGATTTTGGACGAACCTCACTGCCGCAAAAGACATCTACTCGCTTTACTTAATGAAACAGTCAAGGTCATCATTTTTCACGTCCACGTGGTTGTTATAACACCATGGGGTTTTACTTAACGGTTGATAATCTCCTTAACTAATCTCTGGTATGGCAAACCCTCAGCTGATGTGAGACCCAACCATTGCAGGTTGGGCAACCTGATTGCTTGACTTACTGGTTCCGTATCCTTAGCATTCCGGAATACGCGCCGTTGAACAGCCACATTGTCCGTGCGATCATCCCACCTGACGTTGGCTAACTGGCGAAGACAACAATGCACAAACACCGTCATTCTGTCAACATCGTCAATGCAAACAGGCCGCGTATCTGAACCATGAAAAAACAGATTGAACATAAGGATTGTGTACCATTTCTCATCGCGACAAGCGAAGGTCTTTACGACATTACAGATGACGCAGGCTGGCAAAGGCAACTCGTGTCTTTGCTATTCTTGCTGATACCTCATCGGCAACACTACAAGCTGACGAGATTGTCCGACCCACTTATGTGGAATTATCCACAGTACCAGGCGGACTGCCTGGAATGAAGAAGGCGCGAGTGAGAATCCCATACTCTTGAAGTAGCACTGCATTTTTAAAATGTGTGGCGCATTCCGTACAGATCACCCTGATCGGTCGCTTTGTTTAGCATGGTCTTACCTCACCACAGAAGGAGGAGCTAATCAAGGTAACATTATCCGCATCCTACATGTCGGTCAACCTACTAGCAGTAAGAAACACAACATCAAGCCCATCAGATTCCTCAAGCGCATCTCATGGAAAATCGTTCTTAGTAAAAGTGAACAGGTAGGTGGAAATCGGACACTCCTGGCGAACACCATCAAAAGTGCTGAAGTACTGTCCATACACCCAACCTTACTTGCGGAGTACGCACACAGTGATCACGACGGATTTGTTTATTTCAATGTAACTCCCTATGAATAAAGCAGTTCCGGAGGAGGTTACGAACAAGTGAATTGAAAGTAGCCTTCATGTCCGAAGCGGACGTACTATCATTCTAATGCGGTTGATTCCTTTTGTATATTTTCCCCCTTCTTTAACTATGGCTTTGAAAATGTTGATTGACAGAAGACATGCTGTTTGCCGCATTCCAACTGGTCGATACCAAACCTGAGACTGTGCCCGATATTGAATACTAAGCTGGGCCTTTGGGCCACGTGCAAATTTCCCTGGAAATATAAGACTTTGTGAGGGGAGGTACACGCTCTGTGTTTCTGTCTAAACCAAGAGCCTCATAGATCAACTATTGCCCTACTAGTGCCATTGACCATTAAGCACTAAGAGATGGTTACAGGGGAAATGACTGTGATGTCGTTCTGATCTATATCAGACCCATACTTGTGAAATTGATTAGATCACAAGGCAAGAGGAATTACAGTGGATGCAAAGAGTCACTTCTATTTACCTAACCCAACGAGGAAAACCAACACGTCAGAATTGGTCAACGGGATGCCTCACGTAAACCGGCCGAAGTGACCAGATACGACGAAGAACCGATAAAGACGTTGTATTGATGACACTGTAATCCTCCATAGCACTAGAGTTATCACTAATTCTGAACTATTCACAACGGTGACAGATGCATAAAACTTACTCGATGGTGGTTCTCATACACTTCCACCACACAAGTTGTGCCAATGTTGTATAACAGGCATTCCCGTTTGTGAGTTGTGCGTACATTCGGGAACTAAATGACAGATCTTAACGTCAGGAGAACGATGAACCAGAAGTGACTGTTGGACTAGTGTGTATGTACTATGGGGGAAGTGCCACCAGAACGAATGATAACGTACTGCTACCCAATGTGTGTGAATGTACTTCAGTCGTGCAAATGAGTTTACGCGTTCTTGGTCCCATGTTTTAACGTAACCCGTACGGAAGTTCGCACAAGAAACAGATTTGCAGGCCAAGCGTCTATCATGGCCACAATACTAGCAATTGTTCAAGGACTCGGGTGGTGGACGCCTGGGGCGGAAAGAAAGGGAGCACTTCCAAGAGGCTATCATCAGAAGTGCTGGTCAGTACGTCAGTAGTGTTGGGCAGAGAAGTCTTGAGAACAAATACGTTCCAATTCTTTCAATCTAATTATCGGAGTTCCACATGTGCTTATGGATAGTGTTCATTCTAAGCGGATCGAGACCTCTCCCGTCAAATTTACAGATGTTCAGTTCATGATCACCACAATACTGTCTGCTTTTGTCGCCCTCGGGTTGCTGGAAACGGTTTGCATTTATAATGAAGTTTCCTTTATAGGTGGAGGTTTTTAACCATTTCTGTTCAAAAAGGGGTTTACGGCACGTTAAATATGCGATACACGACTCTGTAAAAAGGTCTGGTTGTTAAACAGGATCTTCTCAGGCTGCATTCAACTACTCTGCCCAATACTAATTGCTATCCTGGATTGCTGGACTGCACTTAGATTCCTCTAATTCGATGGGACTTGATGGGATAGGTATGTGGTCTGTGTTCTTACTTCTCCGTTACCTGTGGTACGAACCACCTGGTCTCATTAAGAGCCATCTGCCTACCTACCAGAAAAAGCACCAACACAAAAGTTGATATTATGTGCGAAGTAAAAATGTTTTGGTAGCATCTGGAGAATAATGGTATTTACTACGGAAAATTACAAGTAAAATGGAGTCTTTTATGTGAACGGACGTTAGTGAAAAACGATTGAACGCCAACAGAACAGATCTACTGACTCGTAGTAGACATGAGCTATAGACGAGAAAAATTGACAGCACCCAACACTGTTTCACAGAGGGTAGGATACGAATTGTTCAGTGTCAGACTATGCGGTTTCTATTTTTTGCACACATTTGTTTTTGCTGATGGCTAAACTCTACGCACGTCACCAGGTTGTATTGCCAAGGCATTCTTATTGTGTCCTTCGTTTTAAAACGTGGCAGTGGCTTGTGTTAAACGCATCAGTTGATTTGTGAGGATATTATAAAAGTTGTGGGATATATTTGCAGGCTTCCTTTAAAGTCTTACTTCAGTGTAAGGTATAGTAGAGATCAGTGGAATCGATTGACCATCGGTTTTGAAATCTGATGTCCATCACGGTTCTCCAAAACTATGTGGCGAAGTTTCACAATGTTGCGCGATACCGAACGCGTGCCTCCTGTATTCTGATTAACTGTTGTATCGTAAATCAGAACGCAGGGTCGGGTTAATGAGCGTAAACCAGTACGTGTGCGATCTGTCCAGCAGACGTACACAAAGGACGCTAAATCAGCGAACGAGTTAGAATTAAACCAATCATGGTCACAATGTATCACGAGAGCATTGGTGGCCAGTCAGATGCGAGGTGAACCTTCTGTCCTTGTAAATTATGCACACACACACACAACACTAACCTGTCTGATTAATTCTAACTTGACAGATTGTTGCAAGAGGACCCGTAATTGAATGCAGGATCCGCTTTCTTTCGTTTGTTTCCATCCATCAATATGATGCCAGGTTAGTGCAATATTTATATTACGGGTCGATTTCCTATTTCATTAAAGATCAAAAGAGGTTACTTAAACCTGTGTAAAAACAATACTGGTATAAACTTGGACAACGAATGTCGTTCAGCTACTATTGACCAATCAGACAAATGGGAAACCCAAGTAGTTATCAACGCAACCAAACGACAGTACGCGTGGAAATACTTAATCCCTGGGAACTCAGGACGGTTGTCACGTTGCGATTTATAACATAATTAACTACTGAAGTGGACTGAGCATCAATCTCAATTGATTACAGCCTTCGCAGTCTCACAGATTCTTCAGCCAACCTCTTCCTAAAAGGAGCACTATACGTGAGCCTCACTTTCGCCAGTAACGCACAGTTGTCACGATCGGGAGTTGAGCTTCTGTCATGCTGCCACGACGGCTGCACGAATAACTCCACATTAGGCACAACCAAATTACCACTTGCGGACGCTCAGCCACATTCCCTTGTGACTAATGCTCAGATTGCTCGATCGCTACCGGAGAGGGCACAATAACTGTTCTGTCAATTCCGACCGATGGCCCTATGACCGGGACTTCTTTTCAAGCTGAAATCGCACAAATAATCATCTCAGCTACCGATATGTGATAAGAGATTTTGGATGATCCAAGTTGAAAAACACTCACAACTGACTACAGTTTTCGAATTTCCCTAGACTTTTCGGCCAACCCTTCCGAAAAGAAAGCTTGATCGGAATCTATAGCTTAAATACTGACGAGCTCTAGCAGGAGCGGAATCCCAGTATACTGCTTCCGTGCTGTAAAGGCTGGTCTAATAGTCTGCAGGAATGTGAAGGCTGTTCATCTTATATGAACTAAAATCCCCTACTGCTTGTAGTTGGCGTCATGTTCTTTCAAACCGGATTTTTATCACGAAGTAAATCAAATATACCAAACGATGGGTTGCGAGATTGCAAGCATTCATAACAACAGTGGAGGAATACATACATAATGAATTACAAGACGAATATTGCGGATATAAGTGGCTATTCATGAACATTTGCCGCGTGTAATGAGCTGCATTTCCGCACAATCGTGCTGAGAGTGTCGGTCGCACCATACTACTCTAGTCGGGCGCACACACGCGTGTATAAGCGAGCGGGGATGTAGGATGACAGTCGCACACTCGAAGTAGTAGCATGGTGAATGGTCACTTCAAGGAACACAGTTAGATCAGTTCCTTAAATTATTCAGCACCCACCTGACTAGACTGTAACCGGTCGGAAAATGTTCTAGCAATGAATGTCAGAAGTCTGTTTTGAAACCAGGTTGCTAGTGTCGATCACCAAGGTGGTTGGTATTGCATAGGGAAAGTCTGAATTTTAGATGAGAAGAAAGCTACACAAAAGCTGCACCTATCTTAATCAGTCAAATAATCTGTTATCTATGCATCTCATATATGTCCTTTTGTAATCAGAGGATAGGATTTGAATGAACGATTCTGATTTAATCTAATAAAGAAACCATTAATAGACGTATGATCAGTATGCACACAGTGAAAGCTAGAACAAACTTTAAACAACATTCATAAAGAAACTTTTTCACATCTACAGAATATGCGCGTTTATTCAACAAACTGCAACCGGTTCCTTTCTATGTCACGTGATTCGGTGTGAACCAGATGCAGTCGCCTTTTGCAGCACTCTGCGTGCAGCTTGTGAGGTGAGTGATCTAATCATCGGCGTCATGTAAAGAATGCATGTTCAGGAAAAATAATGTCACTGAGACTGAAGCCTAGGTCGGGTTAAATGATTGAAGCCAACTGTTTCTCAAGAAATGTTTATAAAGCTGACAGGTTTACATCTCGACAGATGGGAAGTGAGAATGAACCTACAGGAAATTTGTTATTTGTTTACACAGAAGTGTTGCAACCAACAGGGCAGGGACGATTCACAACTAGTCCGTCTTTACGACCGTCGAAGTAATTATATCTCAATCGGTAGCCATTTTCTTTCAAGAATGTAAGTATCCTCAACATATTATTTAATTAGATCTGTTGGTTCGATAAGTAAATATGTCCTCCAACCAGTAAATGGCTCCTGGCACAAATGCCAAATCACAAAATATACTGCAGTGTTTAAGTAAATCCTTGGTTGCTGATGGGTCTCACAAGCAATCCAATGAGCTCTACTGCAACTACAGGAAAAGGTGAGAGAAGCCATCTTCTTTCAGTGCATCACATTGTCCCGATGTACGGGGCGGGCGATTTCAGGACAAGACAGACAAAGTACGCACTACAACCGGTGCTCGACATACTCCAGATGCATGCCACACTTAACCTTAAGCATGGGGCCGTATAATCTTGGGACAGATCGGAGCCTGTGGATGAGCGCTAACCTCTCCAGAGGGTTGACTGGCAATATTGACATTTGTTCTGTCAGTAGGTAACTGCAACTCATTGTCACTCGTGTGCAATTACATTCCACTCTACTATGATCGGGCCCTGTTTGCCCTATGGACATCAACAACAACCTAATCCGATGAGAAACACCGACCAAATTAGAGTTATTGTTACAAATAGATAACAGCGGCACGACTGACCGAGGTTATTCATCTCGTGACATTCACATGGATGAACCAGTTATCGGTGCATAACCGTGGGAGTCATCAATACAATCATACTAGCACACTTATACTAATATATTGGTCTAACGGGATTGTTACCCAATCATATAATGAGCTGTCGGGATGTGGATGGATACACACCCCTTGAATGAATCCAAACTTTTGCGTGTGATACGGTCGTAGTAAGTTTATTATCTTATTCTTATTTTCAGCTGCGCTATCAGCAATGCTTAGATGCAAGGGGAACGACAACCAACCGTGAAACTGTGGACGCTCAAAAACGAGACTTACAAACTGCTAATGAATTCAGGCCTGATGAAAACGATATATGAAGAAGGTATATATGCCAGTTGCTGGAGTTTAACCTCAGTACATCATCCTGTAAATTTTCATCTTGGATGAATTCATAATACGCTCGATTTTCGTTTCGTGTCCTATCCACATTCAGTGCATAAGAACGTCAAGAAAGGTACAGAAGATCTGTATGAAGGTGGTCAATCTTTTTATGTCTGCGAAGTGGTGATCTGTGAAGTTGGTAGTTGGCTCTGTTCGATTATGATAAAAGCGAATAATCTCAGTGTACTTTTCTAAATATAATAGTCCCTCAAACAAGATTTACTGAATGAGAATAATTGGGGCGGTTTTTGCTGGAAGTAGGTAGCTATTGGGTGAAGTTTCATAAATCTTGATAGAATTGACGGCCCCTGATGAAAAATTTTAAAAAATATACAGGAACACAAATTAAGAACTCTTTTGAAAGTTCTGTGATCTTCGGTTTTTTCCAGGCTCCCCCCGCTTGCATTAACTCTCGGACAGATTCACCAGTCGAAATACTAAGTAATAACAAGCAGACAGTTGTTCCTCATCACACACAGACATTATAGGCGTCATACACAAAAATACGTTCCCATTAACGAAGCACCAATCACAGGTTCTCTCACCATTCACCACTTACATCATTTCCTCTCCACAGAAAAGAACATTGTCTAGAACGTAGCTTGCTATGTACAGTAGCTGAACCCCAGCGTTTGGCACATGGTGAGACAGGCGCTTGAAAGTTGAAAGAATGACTGTTCCTTGCATAAAATTTTCATGAGTAATGCCCATCAACCATTGCTTTCAACCGGTTTAAGGAAACGAACAGTCTTGGAATGTGTTAACAAGAAGCACACAGACATTTCGTTCGTCGACATCTCTAAACGCTCATCAACGCCAAACGATTAACTTATGCCTACTTTACGCTCCACTCACTTACTGTTCATCACTTGTTGTGCACCTTGACAGATTTGTCCAAGTCTGATTATCATTGGTCGCTTAACACCTTATAAAAATTTACCAAGCTGATCCAGTTAGCGCATTCAAGATACGGTTGTGCAAATAGAGCCCGAGATTGCTGGCTGTTTGCGGAGCAGTGTACAACAGAGCCTATCAACCAGTGCTGTGTGCATAGAAGCGGCTGCCGCAACCTGTCGTGTTGCCGCGGTCGCCATGATTACACAATATTTGATTTGATTTTATGCATGTTTGGTCACTGTCTTTCTCTGTCTTAAACACACAGCCTGTGTTGTGCTTGTGACCAGTGAGACCAAACGAAATGACAACTTATCGCAACGCATCCTATCTCCGTCCTGACAAAGTGGCCAGAGAACTTAGTGTTCTAAGATTTTGGGCAAGACACCCTCAGGGTTTCCTATCTTTTCAAGGCAGGAGTGCACGTTTCCCCATTCAGTAAACAGCCTATTCGTGTTTATGTGGCGAAAATGGTTTTAGGTTGTCTGGGAAGTCAGTATTGATGACCAAAACATACAGTTTATGCACTTCGGTTTCACCGTCCCATAGAAAGAGGTAGTGTAGCAGCGGTTTGATAGACCATCCGAGTCCCGACATAGGCATGTTCTCACAAACGTGTCACAACCAAGCGGGTACAATTTATCAATGACATGGACACACACCGAACAGATCATTTTAACCGGTTACCCCAGTGATGCTCAACCTCAAGTTAACGTTATATACAGATATCTCGCCACCCGGATTATAGGCCAGCTTAGTCACAATAATCCCGTGTGCGATGACATACGTGTATGCATGCGTGCGTACTCCAGCATCAAATGTGATAGAGCGCATGTACCGCAATCAACATAGGCCATTGTATCAGTGATCGACACGACTACAGGTAACAAGTGCACTCTGTCCGGGCCCGATGAACTGAAGATAGTCGCTGTTGACAGGTGGTCCCTCAAACAGTACCTCTTGTCGAGGGGGTCGCTGTAATGTCCATTTTGCGTCCCTCAACAATTCCTCATTCTCGATGTTGTACAATACCTGAGTACAAGCAGAGTTCCGTGAAATTCTGCCTGCCGCCTCGTTAACGTTGCGATTTCGGCATTCCCGAGTTAAATACGAGAAGTTGTGCCGGAAAGTGCGAGATACCGTACTGTAAGGACAAAACAGTCGATTAGGCACATCAACTCTTATCACACGTGCACAGACACAGCCACGTGACGGGCATATTACGTGAGGATTCAGGCCACTTCACAACGACTCGGTCTCGAGTGAGTAGATGTTGACCTATGGTCGATCAGCTTTTTAATTTCGTTTAATCATGTATAAATATGCGCTCGGCAATCTTATAATTCCATTGATCAGATGAATTATCGACAAGTATCTGCTATATATCTCCTATCATTTCGCATGGTTATTCGCGACTTGCTGATCGGTTTTCAACCTAGTAAGCTCAGGTCTGCGTGATCGAGTGCAACGAAATATATCTAATAAAGGATACTTGAACATGTAAACAAAAAGCAGAGATAAATGTTACAACGTGTGCGAAAGAATTACGAAGTGATCGTATACATGCTAGCTCCGGTCGAATTATTCGGTGTTACTCCACTCATCCGAAGAATGAGTAGTGCACGCCTATTGAGCAGTGGTATATGTTTCTAACAGTAAACAAATTTTGGAAATCCTTTTCGAACATGCACTTCTAGCGTTCTTATGAGATGCATATAATTTTCACTGTCCGACTGAAGCTCAGTGTCAGTGAACGCAATTTGACTGATAGTCAGTAAATTACGGAACAGCGATGACGCGGAACATACGTAAAACAACCAAGCAAACCGTCGCATGACGGAACGGTCCCGGCGCAAATCACTACACCCTTTTGCAAGAGTCCATATATCGATTGACACTTGGCGTAATCGAGTGATAGTTCACTTATGTAATTTTAACTGACACGTTGAACTCGGCCAACAAGTAAAGTGAGGGGAATTATTTGGATCTACCCTGACTCGAAAATGAGTGATGCGGGGACGACTGGGAACGTGCGACAGTCGTGAAGGATTGCTTAATACACTCCTGTCATTGCACAGTATACATGGCCTGAGGGAAAGTGAACAAGGTGATTTCCAATTCTCCGTTTGCACACATTAGGAACACGTAGTACACACATGAAAAGATTAGAATGGTCAGAGCTAGACAGATCTGAAATGAAACGAGCACATCCCTCGGTCTTGGAGGTGCAATCGTTTACCGGCATCAGTTAATCCGATGACACACCGATAGAACGGATCGGTGTCTTCGTCAGCGAATATCGTAACATGTTTCCAGATGACTGATCGGTTTGGTGGAACAAGGCATCAGCATGGGTGAAAACAAACAACGCACCCTATGATCCTCGACTGCCAACCAAATCTAGATGACTGGCCATATAGGGAACCTGATCAGTTTATTTACTGTATTAGTACGCAATTCAAACACGAAAACTTTGGCTATTAATGAGGCTTTATTGCTGAAACCAGCTCTGTGTGCTCGAAAATTACTGACCCAGACCGTATCCCTTGCTTGGTAGTGAGCTTCTGACCCAACATTCCAACCGTTCAGTTGGAAATACTTGAATTTATTAGTTTAGGTGAGTGGTTGAAGAGATTACTAGAACTATCGGCATTCTGCGACGTAAGTCTTCTCTCTGGTTTGACAAATGACCCTTACCGGATCTACTCCGCGGTTAACAGGCCCTCACATTGATCATCCACGATCATCACCACCTCATCTGATTGACCACCTTATTGCAATTAGCGTGCGCACGTGGTTACATAGTGAACAATGTGATCGGTAGGAATTCCCACTGGAAATGGCAGTGCTTCCATCGCAAGACAACTCCGACCCTTATAAGTGGTCGCGCCGTTGGGTCGAAGTATTGGTATCCTGCTTAGTTTAGATGGGTAAATATACACGCGGTTAGTCCCTCTGGTTCATATCACTGCGGTAATCCAATCGAATCAACATATTCCCTCCAGTTGATCAGAAGCATAAATGCGATCCGAACACCCTGCCACAGAAATGTCTACGCCATCGCACACCCTCAATTCCCTACACGTGTACTCGCTTATCGAAGTGGCGATATCGTGATTAATCATTCCGCATTTCACGTTCCAATCGAACGCTAAATGTCCGACTGTGAGTTCTTCCAGCTAGAAAAAGTCGCCGAATGAGTAGTACCCAAAAAGGGTCACGCGATCCGGAAGCACCTAATAGCAGCGACAATCCGTTTCATTTACTCTGCCCGAGAAGATATTCGGCCAGTGTGCATGCAAAAGTGCAGAGTCGGGTGGGGACAGTTCATTTTATGCTAGGTCCGAGACAACAGGGGATGCGCATCAATAGACACACATCCAAATGTCTGTGTATCTCTGAAACAGGCATCGCATAAAGCACTTATAAGAGACGAATCATAGAATCTGTGGCGCTAATACATTTCATATCACATCGCCCGAGAACGAAGCAAAGTCTGTGGTTGTCGCCAGTTGTGGAACGAACTCAGTGATGTGCATCCAGAAACAAATGAGTACCAATTTCTCTCCCTTGGCAATTTTGTCCCATTCCCGAAAACTCTCATGGTTATTCAATTGTTCCAGTTTTCTATCATCTACCACCAAGTTTAACAGTACCTATTACACTTTCTTTACTCCTTACCTAACTGCTTACAAACGTTTGAGCTCTTAACATAATTCTCTGCTTTAAGTTGCATTAACTGAAAGTCTGTTCCTAGAGTCTTGAGTATTCTGACCTCGTCTACCACACACGCATCCTTCGCTGGTGTCGTCGTGCCTACTAGCTAGATATTGACTACAATAATTTCGTTGTAGTAGCAGACGAGATGCAAACAAAATGTCCGTGCACAAGACGTTCTACGCTGTACTACCGGTCTTTTTTTGTTAAAAAAAAATCAGCGACTTTATGATCATCATCAACCTAAACCGGATTTAAATTTTGAACCTTCCTGCTATGAACTAAGTTCGAATAGACTACCTATATATGATAGCTCAACAAAGACGAAGCGGTTGAGCAGTGTTTATTTGAGAGAGTGAGACTAAAATGCTATTTCATGTCCCTGCAGCCGTAGCCAGTACCAACTGACAGCTTGAGGTGGGCTATGCTCGTTCTGGTTAACGGCAAGATAAGTAAGTCCAACGAGCAGATTGACTAGTACGAATTTCAGCGACCCATATCAGAATTATTGTTACTCCATATCGGAAAATCAACGCTAACATGACAGCAACTTGTGTAAGCAAACCATACGATTTAAGAATGAAACAGTCTGGATAAAGTCAAAGGAGAGGACAGCTTTAAAACGCCCGTTTATATAAGAGACGACAAAACGGAATAATTATTTTTGGAACGCCATTGCTTGAATTGCAAAGAATATGGAAGAGCACCTGAAACATAGTCGAATGTAGACAGGTCATTCGCGGAACGGCATGAGAAAGCACAAGTTTCATAAGAAAAAACATATTAACAGGCATTGCAGTAGCCGTGGAAAATTCAATTGCACAGACAATAGTCATCAGTTTCAAGCCAAAAGGCGCACCAAAGTTCCACAGATTTCGCCTGCGTTTCCTATGGTGAAAAAACAGTATAAAATAGCATTGAAAAAAATGAATCGATTTTGGTGTACAAAGAACACAAACTTTAAGAAAGGATGATGTTTGCGCAATCATTAAACGTCCTATACAAGTGGATTGAGATATTCGTGAACCACTCACTTCATACAGCGTGTTCCACAAAGTCGGATGAGTCTTATGTGTTGCTCCGGTAGCGAAGAAGGTGAGACAGGCCAATCTGTCGAACAAAATGCAAGCTAATTTCGAAAGACTGCCGCCACCTTTGGTAGTAACCGTCCCGAACGCATCCAACCGGTTAGCCAATTCGATCAAATTTTCCAATTCAAGGAGGAACCGATTAAGTAGTGTAGTTCCTGAATTTTCGGGAGATATGCTTCTAGAACTGCGGGCTGTTTGGTGAGTTCCTTGAGTCGAAGTACAGAGTAGACCCGTGAGGGCAAAGTATACTGCACGGGGCTACAACATAACGGGAAAGTTTGAAACTCACATCGGTTATGCCCATATTACTTGGAGTCATTCGTCCATTTCCTTAGGAAGAGCATTTGTGAGACAACTACTGGTGCCGCAAGTCAGGTCCCGTGTACAACAGCATCGCGACTATGTTGGGAATACATTAAAGCAAGCAATTAAAAACACCTAATAAAAAGCGGCGGTTGTGCGCGTTCAGACAACTCTACTGTCGGCGTTAACAGTCAGTTCGAATAATAAGTCCGTCCACCATCGTTACACCTCCACTCTAAAATTCCCCCTAACTAACTGTCGTTTGCATCTCTTTTAAGTTGCGAATTCACTTGTAGGAGCTCTGCGAATTTTGTTCGGCATGCTGACACTCATAAGAGTCACAAGAGCAAAGAAACGGGGGTTGCTCCAACACAAACTTTTTACGTTACATAGCATTAGTAAGGGATCATCAAATGCCATCGTCAGCAGACCAACGGAACCCCTGAAGCACGAATGAATATTAGCAGGTACCTGTTTCCTATGCCACAAATAAGGAAGATAGAAAATTGGAAAGTTTCATCAAACCTACAAGACACAGGGCAGCACAACGCCAAGTATCCATGTCAGACACTTCAAGAATGAGTAAAAACCGCAAGGCCGCGAGAAACATTTCAGGGACTTCGGAGTGGCATTGAATAACAAATTGGGTGGAAATTCGATAGGCCAGACGTGTCCAACACAGCGATAAATGACGTGGTGAGATTCCCTCATGATTATACAATCCCAGCGATAAAGCCCTTGCACAAGCGGATGTGAGGCGTTCCAATTCATGTGCACTTTGTTCTAGACTCAGTTCGCCGATACGGACTATAAACGGATACAATTGATAAGTTTAAACAAAACTAATGAAAAGACAGGAAATAAGCTTAACGGCAAAATGATTCAAAACCCAGCAAAAAACACGCAACTTTACTCCATACACAAAGCGCCCACCCAGAAGTGGGCAGAGTAGTTTCATTCTCATATGGACGCCGGAAGGTATCCAGCATCTAAATAAGACTTAACGAAGAAAAATATGGACTTTGGCTATATGTAAGTTGGTGGTAAAAACCGCGTGCTTTTAGGCGGCGTGTGCTCCACTAACCGATATATGAAAAGAAACCAAGAAATTGGGAAACTGAAACACAGACATGACTGCTCATTGATCTCAGTCATACGGAACCCATCAAAATGTTCAAGGACTGAGGTTTTCCAGACCATTAACGCTGAAATCTAATAACGTCACTGCTAAGTATTTAAAATGTACTACTGACAAGGGATATTGAAGACGTACCGAGATTCCACTGTTGCATATGGAAAACCATCACCGCCACTAACACACGATCACGCCTGTCACACTCAGACAGAATTCTCAAGCCGTCTCCTTAAAAGGAGCACTGTGTTCGAGATTGTGCTGCGTCATTAAACGTACACTAGGCTTGAACGAATTGCCACCCCTAGTGGTCCAGTCCCAGTCGTTTAAGAACGAAACTTGAGTCTAATGTCCCGTTTTGAAAGTCTAGCACTTGAGTAAAAAAGCGCGACCAAATGTAAGTGTTTGTTGCAAAGTGTAAATGTGATCGATACACCTGCAACCAGGCTGGAAGCCCGTCTGTTCTTCTTTTATCTGGTCCCTTGTGTTATAGAAGCTACCGTATTACGAGACCCGCGAGCATCACGAACGCGGCAGAGACAAGGCTAACAACTCCGTGATTGTCACGTGATGTCCTGGCACCCTTTTACAACTTGGAATGACCGTTGACAATCTCCATTTATGAGGCAACTTTTCAGTCTTCCATGTGAAATGAAGGAATGTGGTCAGATCAGGAATCTCAGACCACCGGTCAAAAAGTCCTGAAAAAACAAGGTCCCGACCTAGGGCTATATTAAGTCTTAATATGTTAGGCTTGAAAGCCACTTCGGTTTTCGACGGAGGATCGTGCGGAACTACCCATGCAATCTTCACCATCATCATCATAACAGCCATGAGTCTGACCAAAGGTACTGTGGCTCGGGCCGCCGCTCACCTCAACAGTGACGTGGAATATCCTAGAGGGAAACGTTACTAAGGTCAACGAATATTAAAGAAGACTAAGCAGAAAAACTAGAAATGGTATGGATATAGGTACGCTATTGACTACGACACTGCCATCTTTACCATTCATAACTGAATGAGCTGGCTTAGACCAGTTGAACCGTCCCTCAAACTGTCTAGTCTACCTGCAAAGTCGACGCGATAAGCTAAAAACAAGTGACCCACTTTATCCACACACTTTCACTACCACCACGTCGACGGTCAGTGCAACGACGAATCAGGGGAAATGGAACACAGCTGTTCCCTGATAAAAATGTCTTCGCTATTTATTTGGCGCGTTCAGGAAAGTAAGAATCACGGTCCCTCCGTGGACTCCTCGTGAACCTGCGTCTCAATTCACGGCTATTCTTGTCAAGAGAGTCAGAGAGTCAAGTTCAGAGTCGAGAAAAATCAGTCGGCGTTTGTTCATAAGGTCTGCTGAATGAACGGGATCCACTGTACCGCCCCATTGAAACAGACCTCTTCAGTAGCGTCGAGTTGTCTGTCCAATGCCCGTTTGGATCATTCCACTGCTGTGATCCGGGCAATTTAACTGTCAGTGCTGTTTAACAGACGTTTCGTATACCCTCGTCGCTTAATTTACAACCGAGCACTTCGAGTTTGCGATCAGACATCCTTCGAGCAAATGACAAGACAAAGCATGGACAAACGACAGTATGACCTGAGTCAAAGTAGTTACTTCAAAATGAACAGATATCTTAAACGGAGTGGTGTCGCTGATAGCTGACGGTGATATGACCAGCCATATCACCCAGCTGCCTACCACCTGGAATAGGGCGACTAAATTGTTTGTTCACATAGCCAGCAAGCACAATGATGTCCGAGTGCTAAGTCCGTCACAGATCAAAGAGAGCGTTGAAGTAGGCGTTCCTGAAAGCATGTGAACTGCCGTTTGTCGGGACATATGCAGATATACCAAGTAAACAGCTTTCCCGCCTGTGTCTGACAGCACTCAGGAGACCAGCCATTGAGATCCAATCGAGCAAGCTCTGTTTTGCCTCCAAGCTCAATGCAACCCTCACTCCGGCTTAATTGCGGGATCCGGCTTCGTCGTCACCAGAGATCCTGAAAAAGAACCGCTGATTAATAGCATCATACAACAGCAAGTTCAAGTGAAGGGCAATGCTAGGATCGTAAGGGGATGGCTCGGAGGCACATTACATTCTTCAGACTAATGTGCTGACCTACCTATCGGAGAGCACGGGTATTAAAAGCATTAATGTCCATCAATTGTCTTAACGTGAGGAGTGGAAAAAGTAAACTGAAAATAAGCGGATTGGCCTGTAAGTGCAAGGTGACTTCCGATACCTCCCGGTCGTTTATACAACAGTAGGGGGTTGAATTGAGTAAGAAGTTAGACCTGCGAGACAACACGAGATAAGATTTTCTTACGGGACCCCTTCCGAAGCTAATCTCCAAGGAATTACTCACTTGGCGATTTAAGGTTTGACTAGCAGGAGGGCGCATGAATGACATCACTGCCGCACGCAGTGAATGTAATCGAAGCTACACCAGGCCTTTGAATTGTACCGAAGGTGTTTCTAAAGTACTGGATAATACATAAGCATCCATGGTTAACCGCTAGACAATCAGAGTGCCCTTTTCGAGAGTACCTATTCTAATCCCCATCTTTCTTATCCAATAGACAGCAGTATTACAACTATAAAAACGATTTTGCTGTATGATCACAGACTCGTACCTCATCATGCAAGCACTCCTAAACGGGCAGTAGTGCAACATACACCTATTCTATGACCGTAACTGCTTTTCGTCTTTGGCCTACCTAACGGTTGTACCTGGTAGAAACGAAGTCTTTGCATACTCTTCAGATTAATGCAGCACGCAATTATGAACATCACATCAAGGTGACAAAACAAACAACTGAGGCAAACAGACCCGGTTGGTTTGACGTGTCTTACATTAGTCATGACGATAATCACCAACGGCAAGATGAGATGGTGGTGATGCCTAATTCCTGCAAAAACGTGCAAGGAAGAAAACTCGGCCGTCTAGAAATATAAAGAGGAAGATGGGATTTAATCGGTAAAAATCTCTACGTCCAAACTCAAACAACCATTACCCCGGTGCTTAAACCAAGCAAACAAATAACCGAAACATAAGCTAGTGTACGCCAGCATCTACGACTGCCGAGGCGTCCTCACTAGCTGTCCCTGCTTCACAGATAAGCGAGTTAAACAGCATTCATTTTACTGAAGCTTGACATCCCCAGCTAAACGCTGTCACAAGATCCCAAATTCAAGAGGTGAACGAAACTTAGAGTAGAATCTACTGAGAAGTGTCTCCACTGTTCTACGGTAAGATATTATTTATCTAACCTGCACCATACATTAGGCGGCGATGATATCGTCAGGACGTACAGCGTGAGGCGATTAGTGTGTGATTCAGCCATCTAGAACTGTGAACCCATAAAGACTGGGGAAAGGAAGCGAACTGATCCCTGATTCCAAATAAATTTCCAGTTTCCACTGGTGCCTGCAGATCAGCACCAAGCGACGGATTTCACTAAACGCAGACATCGGTGGTAGAGTACCTGGAGGTAGAAGTTAACAAATATGACGAACGGCACGCAGCCTCAAACGACAATCCGCAACTTTGTCAGCCTGCAAACTTAGTGGTGAGGTTTAACCAAGCATAGGAAAGACATGAATTATCTAATCTGTGGTAATGTGTCCTAAAGAAGCTCGGTTTTTGCTGAAAAGATGTGTATGCTGCTTGTCTGTTATCTATTTTCACTCTAAGGCTTGAAAACTTGGCCCGTTTGCAACGAGGGTGTCAGTTGATTTGATATACATGTGCCATAACCACTGAAGCATCTAAGTCGGCCGAAAAACTCCACAGATACTGCGCACGATTAGGTAGTGATTTGAGGAGTACCCCGGTCTACCCGCTGTAAGTGTAAAATTCTTCCTGAAACACTAATTCACATTGTGCACAAGACCGTAGGAGCTCTTGCCTATCGTCCGCTTGGTGCAGGCGATCGCGTTTGTTCGCTTGCATGACTGTCGGCCTATGCGCACCAATGGCACCATACGTACTTCCGGCTTGTCCGTGCGCTTGACGGCCGGGTCCTAAATTTCACTAGTTTTTCTCGCATATTGGTGTCGTTTAGTGTTGGGTGAGACCTATTGTAACTTTCGCAAAATATGGGTCAGGTCTCCCACTGATTCGTATTGTTACTTCGCGTCTGGTATCTACCGCGTATACCTGATAATCCTCAATTCAGTGCACGTATGCACCAAAATTAAGGCTACGCAGTCATGCAGAAGCACCTCGAGGTGGTAAACCACATCCAGAGGTACTTAGCAGAATAGTCCGGCCTACTTTTAAATCGTCCAAAATTCACAGCTTGTCGTCGACATAGTTATCTATCTATTAAACTTTCATTAGACAGACCTACGCTGACATTCTGTCGGTCTCATAGAACATATATGGGAAACTGCGCAGTCTAGCAGAGCAACAACAAATTAGTTTAGTTTAGTAATTGAGAAGGACAAATGTGCGCCCGTCTCGGGACAAAATAATAATTGCCACGACATAGCAAAGACACTCACAAAATGCACAGGTTAGCATCATGAAACCGAGGGACGCACAAGTAAGATACAGTAGCACAGGTTACCTGAACAAACTCGAGTCCGGAAAATGTGACAGGGTGGGAAAATAAGCATGTTGTTGGTGAAATGGACACACTCTGCCTATAAAAGATCAAATTCCTCAAAGCGAATTTTAGACCTAACGGAAGAAATAACCAAAAGGCTGGTTTGCAGTTGTACCTATTGAATCGACATGGCTAAAACAGGCAATAGACAATAAAAGTAGAAAAAATCCCTGAAACCTGCGGAAAGAAATCGCTAAACAACCAGTGACATGTTGAGGTCAGCAACAGCTGCAACAGCCATTGCCCAAAACAAAATGTTAACGATTCAACAGTAATTCCCCTTGTTTTGGTAACTACGAACCATACAACGTCTGCTCTGTTTCCACTAATTACGATGCAGGCCATATAAATATGAATACAGGAAAGAAGTGAGAAAGATGGACAAGAAACACTTTTCTAAGAATACGTCCACTCACAGAATGCCTAGGGCGCATATTTTAAGAAAATATACCTGAATTTGATACACGTAAGAATATCTTATTAACAATCTAGGGCACAGACTGAATGAACACCAGCAATCAGACAGAACTAGGCACCTGGGACTGAAACCTACGACCGCCAATTTGGAGATCGGTCCCGTAGCTCTTTCGAATCAGAAAAACCTTCTACTCTCTCCTCCAATCAGTTCAAGAATCAATCCACCAATGCAAATAAAGTTAAACAAAGTAGTCAAATAGTTCAACGGTAATTTCCTAAAAGTCAAATACAGCAGCTCACCGTGTATTTTGCGCAAATCCGCACTACAGATTGTAAACTGAACTTGCGTAGGAAGCAGGTGACTTATAACGTTCGGTTGAAAAGTAGTCTGGTATTATTAGGTGGCCATTAACTCACCAGCAGCAAGTGAAAGAATAACAACAACGCACAGTCATCTTGAACTGACCGAGAGGAACACAGATCTCTTATGAAATCACATAGGGAGACTGTAGGCTCATGGTAACGGGAATTTATGTTGTACTGAAAGCTTGTGTTTCAAAATGGCAAAAAACGCACCTGCAGTTGACTTTGAATGTTGTTTAGAAAATCAATCGGAGAAGCATGGCCATTTTTCAGTTTTATGCACTGGCTTTTCCACCAAGTCATAAACGGCTGATTATCGCTTTTCGAACGGTCTAATAGAACGAAATATTTCAACTCGTCGAAAACTGAATCCCAGGTCTTGCCGCAAAACAAAACACCACAAGGGAACATCTGAAAATGATGAGATTACAAAACAATTGCCCAAAAAGCGAGCAAAGCCAACACAGGTGCCATAAGTGCAAAGTCACGGAATATTTAACAGTCAATGTGCAATAAGCAATAAGAACGGCAAGAGAAAGTAAAACACCTTGATCGAGACTCGTCGCCACAGTGGTACAACGTACAGAGGAAGTTGGTGCAGGGTGTTTGGTAAACCACTCTCCGGAGGCCATTTGGATGACTATGAAGCAACGAAAACCAACCAGTTACAAGTGGAAAGATTGTATTTCAAAAGTAAGCTCAAACTGCACAATTCACCTCCAAACGAAGAGACTAGTAATACATGCACACATGAGCGGCCGAATCCACGTCCAGAGTGGACTGCGTCCCATGATACTCACAAATGCGTCTCAAAGGTTGAAATGATTATAACAGGCGTAGGATATGTGGTTTTTCTCCCTTGCAAACATTGTCTGAAACAATTGGCGGTGTGGAAGAGTTGAAAACTGGGCGTGAACTGCTACATCAAACTAGACGAGGTGATGGTCGCACCTACAAACACCCATGTTGTTAGTCCGGCCAAAAAATTATTCAGAAAGTGGTCCAACCTGTAATGGGCAAATTGAATGCGCTCGATCCCAGTTCACCATTAGTTTGGAACGCCTTTCGGAAATTATAACAGAACTGTGATCCCAATCGACATTGAGCTAGAGGAACGCTGCTGGGTTTGAAAACAAACCATTATCTTCCAAGCGTTGGCGGCATTAGCGCCTCATACTTATCAAGCCCATACACGAAGTATAAAACCACGCATCACATATGAAGAAGAATTAAATCACATAGTTCACTCGGCGTTCATTGCGTTCACCTGGGGACCATGTGCATTGCTCGGGGCGGTTACATATGAAATACCAGCTGACTGGTTGACCACTTTCTAACGACGCCCAAGAGATTCAATAATAGTTCGAAATGTAGGCAAAATTATTGAGAAGAGCATTGTGGCTTTATAAACAAATACATCATCAGAGGACTGAACCATATCGAAATATAATGAATTGCAGTGCAGTGCGAGTATTTTTCCATCACACATTTCATGCTCGTAGTCAGTTAAAATTATGCGTCCCGCGTACTTTACTACGCCTACGCCTCGACCATGTGACCATAACTAAGGTCGCCACACATGAGGCACTGCACGGCGTGATTCCACACACGGACAGTGCTCGAACACGACCCACAGTTAGAACGATTAACCATGGTTGCTCGGAATTTTGGAAGGATTGATTTCAACGAGGGTCAACTGAATGGAACAAAAGTACTCGTGTTTGTGATGTGCAACGGAGTAGAGGCACGAACTCGAACGCTGCATGAGAATCCCCTGACCATCTCATAAGTGCACTGCGACCGTCCCATGAACGTCCTATTACAATCATAAGTGCGCACAACCACGTCACCCATAGGGCACAACGGGAAAATCAGCCCCGGCTTCCATATACTATTGCAATTAGTTTCTGCTCTTTCTTTATCATCACCATAGACAGCAATACATTAGTGCTACACACTAATGCTTAACTGCCACACAACCATGAACAAAAAGTANCCAATCACACGACAGCGGAGTGGCTGAAATTTATCCGCAGGGAGTGTATGCTGTAGCTAGTTCACCGTAAATATGCGGGTTTGGAATATCGTGGGAGTAATTGTGGACGGAATATTTAGGAAAGTATGGAATATGCCTATTGTACTGTGAGAATTCTTTTGTTTTAATGCGCAAACGATCTTTACCAAGGACGCCAAGGATTTGCGCTAAATTAACAGCGAAATATGCTGACGAAATAGCTGAAGTTTTGCGATCTGGTTGATAAAGGGAATGAGGAACCAATTAATAAACATGCACCGTATAACCTGTAAGCCATTTTTTGAAAGACTTTTCATTCGATATTTTTCGAAATAGGTGCCGACAGTTTGTAAGTTTGGGTAATAATGATCATCCCCACGTGTGATGGGTAACCAATGAAAATTAGAGGCGTCGTGTGTAAGTAGATGAGGCCGCAGCTGATCACTTCTAAGCACAATGCGGGCGAAACCAGGCGTAATCTGCTTAGAGTAGATATTTCTCACCGTAATCGGCGTAAGCTGCCTTGGCCTTAAGCTAACTGGAAAATATGTAACATATTTCAGTTACCTCATCACCAGGAAGATGTAATATCACATGCCTTCATGGAAGCAAAGCGGTTCAACGAGAAGTGAGGTACTGTAGTGCATGAAGCCATTCGGGGTTAACACTTCGACGGTCAGCCAACGTGCACCCTATAGTCACAACGCCACAACATATGGTTGGACACACTGACGTCTATGCTCACCGATCATGGTGCTGAAACTGTCAGACAGTTCACCGTAAACCCTAATCTGAGCTGAAGTATGGGAGTAAAGTGTCGACAGTATGTGAACGTATCGAAAGCTTATCGCGCATGAAAACTAAATTACTGCCGTCGGCTTATGGCTCAGTATGTAACTGTTACAGTCCTTTTGCTATTTATATGTTCGCCGGGCTCGGCATTTAGGTCGCAAACGTTTCATCACCCAGCGAGGTGACATCATCAGTGCGCGAGTGATGGCGTCACCTCGCTTGATGATGAAACGTTTGCAACCTAAACACCAAGCCCAGCGACCATATCAATACCAAAACTATCAACCCGAGCTACGAACACCACCACCACTGTTACAGCCCTTTATGGACTTACTCTGAGATCATGCACGTGAATTCACCCTTACGGACGCAGCACACACTGACTTTGCTGAGTTAGAAAAGGCTTTCTCCAATGTCGCCCTTCCAGCTCATCCCGATCTGCAGGCCCAGCCTTCCCTCTCTGCTGATATCTGTGATGTGGCTATTGGTGCCGACTATAACATGTTGTCCACGACCAACGGCAACCCCTAGTTTCTTTTTACACAAGTCTGCTACATGTCGAATCATGGTACAACACATTTGGGAGAGAAGTATTTGCATTCGTCATGCACTGGAAGGTTGTCTTTCCACCGTGTTCACGGATCGCAAGCCCTAAGTGTATGCGCTGGGCTCTTCAGCAGAGAGGTACTTCCCGACGGAGATCAGATACCTAGATTGCTTCAGGTGTCCTCAACCCTGTCGCTGACGCATTTTTACGCATCAACGCCCGCTTGATCACGCCTGCTTCTGTTAGTTCCTTCGACGGCCCAGGCACGAGAGCTAATTTTCAAACGTTCTTACATCGGTACTGTTTAAAGCTGTGCACCACCCAACCGTCCAGCGAGGACGGAACCATCCGTTTTGGTATGACCATAAATATCCCAAGACCTGTCGACCACCAACCCACCGTTTTTAACCAGTTTCACAACCTCACACCTTGGTATTTGCGCTGCTATTAGGCCAGTAACAGACCGCCTTGTCTGACTCAGGGTTAAGTCCGACGTTCGTAGTTGGGTAGTCGTTTGCCTATAACGCCAACGTTCAATGGTGGATAAACACACAGGAAGCTCTGTTTCTTCTGTTCGTCTACCAGACGTCAGGTTTTCACGTCCACGTCGATTAAATTGGACTTCTGCCACCTTCGCGAGGCTAGATTTACATACTAACCTGTGTTGATTGTTTTCCCAGGTGGCTTCCTAGAATATACAGTAGGTGCTTTTTTGAATGTCGGGTTGAAAACTACTAGTACCTTACAAACATTGCGAATGACCGCGGCTCACATTTCAAATATACAACATTCGAAGCTGACGAGTTGCCTTGGATGCTGGCACATCCGTACTATGGCATAAAATCAATCCTCGAATGGTCTNAGAAAACGTCCTACCTGTGTTGATATCCAATCCAAACTTCGATTCTGTCGACGTGAAGGCTGTAGCCAGACGTAGCAGTTCTTCACTGTGCCAGCAATGCGCTGTCATCTGCGAACAAAAGCATGCGCATCGTTCAGTTCTGTAGCCGGGTTGGAGCGCCGAAACGTTGGATATTCAACAGACGCCCGTTCGTCCGGTACTCTACGTCAACACAATCCCCTCCGGAGTCCTGAAAATCAACTCTTACCATGGCAGTCAAATATAAGCTCTTCAGCATTATCCTTCAACATTGATTCGATCATATTCTTGAGCGTTCCGTGGTACTGCACCGGAACTCGCCGTGGATGTTGTCTAGTTAGCAACGTGGACTCGGTGTCAACGTAATGATCGAGTACTTTAGTCCGTCCGAGGGTCGTCCATTCTCAGGCGAAAGCTGCCGCGCGTCTGCTAACTACCGAATGAAGCTCAGGGTGGCTGCTCACTGTGGTAGATTGTGTGTAGATTGGCAGCAAAGTGTAGATCTGATAACTCAGATCCTCCCGTAATACATCAGTTAATCCTATGTCCCAATCGGTTTCATTTTGAGTTTAAACCGCTAAAGGCAGTTCGCAGCTAACGCATCTGAAAGTGTATATTGAAGTCGACAGTACAATTGAACCGTTTCAGAAAATCACAGCCGACGATCGCCTCCCACGGTATTTCTTCCGAAACAACAGGATCATGAAACATCGAAAAGGCGTCAGACAGCTGGTACTCGTGTCACCCAATGATCTGAGTACGGTGCCATTCCCCATCGTAGATGTCCGGTTATCATGACGTCGATCGAACCCCTGAATGAATTATGAACGTAACAGGCTGTAAGAGGCACCAGCATGTAGTAGTGCGTTTACTACGCCCGACCCTAGACGTACATTTACGCATGGCGCACGTTCAACTCTGGGTGGGTTTACAGACGGAACATAGAAACGAAAGGAATTGGAACACACCTCTTATCTGCTCCGATCGGTTACTTCGAGACCACTGTCCCACCGGAGGTCTCATGCTTCCGCTATCACATGGCACAACATTACCCCATGGACGTTGGTAAGTCCCTGATGAACCTCAGACGCCGCGGCTCTATTGAGGTGAGTCTCAGTGATGTATGCGTGAATGGCTCCGCACTGAGGACGGCGTGGTCTGAGGTTTCACTGCCATACAATTACCGTCTCGCTCTGAGACTAACTCAGTTGGTTTTAAGCACGATCGGGTCAGACGGATTGCGCATGATAAGTCTGCAGACGGCTGTTGGATAAAGCGTCGTCAGGTGGGGAGATCTCAGATACCTTCGAGGAACACCTCCAACACGAGAAAATCCTTTGTGTCTTTCGTGGCGTCCGGAAATGTCCGCGCAACTAATACTCTCAGCTAGTTCGCATAGCTCCCGTCTCCTGAGTAGCTGCCTACGACTCCAGAACGTTGCCCATGATTCCGCGTGATCATCAGGGAGAGGACACAACTCCTTTAGCTTGCTCAAAGTGGCCGCAGCTGCCATAGCGGAGAGGTGGGTATGCCTTTGACTCTCATCTACTAACAGCTTAAAACGCCTTGAGCAGTCGAAATGTAGTCCCAACAGGCATCGAACCAAAAAGACGCGTTGGGGGTTGGAAAAAATGTGTATCTGCTAGAAATATGTTTCCGGTAGTGTTTAGAAATATGGTAAGAGTTAGTTCTAGCCTAATCTGGGACCAACGGTGGCAACCAAGAGAAGAGGGAAAGAAAGCTCGAGGTGGGCTAAAGCCCACTCGGTGTAACAGGCAAGCCGGACGTTCTGGCTTTCTGTACCCGTTACACTCGTAAACTTACTTTGTGCAACGTGGGGACATCGAGGGAGAGCGCTCATCAGAAGTAGGGGTTCCAACGATAGGTGCGTAAAAGGAGATAACAAACAAGCGTGAACCAAAGGCCTAGTAAGAAATGCACACGACTTACACAAACGAAAA